>JANRGW010020028.1:0-44925 GCA_024733675.1 Psilopsiagon aymara | reverse complement strand
CCACAAGTCAAAAACACAGTGCTGCACCAGCTACTAAGAAGGAGAAAAATGACTGCTACTGCTGAACCCATGACACTGGGTTACTTAAAAAGTAATCTTACCAGAATTTTAGGAAGTTTGTTTTCCTAATTATTAAGCCAAATTTGTGATATTGTTACATGAACATAACCTTTCCATCTATTAAAAAATTACATTATTGCAAAAACCCAACTTCTTCACAACACCTCCATTAAGAAGACAGACAACTCAGAGGCTGCTTCTAAATTTCAATAATCACTTGTAATTCTGTTTTTATCTTTCAGTGGGTAGAAACATACTGTTTAACACTACATGCTTGTTACCTGCTTGCACTGCCTGTAGCCTATAAATCCTCTGACTCCTATCAAAATAGTATGAGCAATTTTCTCATTGGATTTTATTAAATTTGTGAATTTCCCACAAAAGGAAGACCTGCCTGTAATTTAAGGATAGTCACCAAGGAGGCAGCTGGTGTTTTGGACAGCAGGAGTTTCTTCCCTGCTTGTTTACAGCCAATTCAACCCTGAACAACAGTCTCCAACACAATTCTGCCCCAGGCTGTGATCAGGCCACTCTTTAAGTAACTCTTTAGTAAGAGAAATACTTTCTTTTTCCTCTCATATTAAGGTTATTTTTCCAAATACCACAGCTTCCTTGCTGAAAGGATAAACCAGAACCAGGTATACTCTTGAAGTAGCAGTCTTAATGTTCAATTAAAAATGGCTATAAAATGTTCCTGTCACCACCTGATATTTTCATTTTTGTTCAGCCACAAAGTGATCCCCAAATCCTTCAAGTTGCTACATCCATTTGTCAAACCCAATAACCCACTGATATTGTACACAAAGCAAAAATACAATTTCCTGTGGTAGCTCAACACTCTGAATTAACAAACAGAAGTAAATTTCTGTTAGTTGTTTTCAGATCCCAACTTCAAAACATAACAATTTAATATTAAAATTTATTAAACTTTCAAATCCGTGAGACAGCCAGAACTATCTAGGTTCAAGAGAAGTCGATATAAGCTATAGAGAAAAGATAACTGATGCTGAAAAAATTAATATTGAAATTTATGGTTTGCAACTTTTCTGCCAAGATTTGCTACATCCACATCCTTTTGTTTAAATAAATGGAGACAAATAAAGGGAAAATTAAAGTTCTAGTACAATGGAATGGTGATTCCATTCAGATAAAGAATCTGCTATTGGCAGAAGCAGGACACTGGATATTTTGTCTTTCCTTATCAGCCCCCTAAGAATGCAGTAGTCAAAAAAAGTTAGTAGTAGGAAAACGGCTGTAAGACATTAGCAGGTTTTGGCGAGTGTGACACTTCAGGCCCTGTAGACTACTGAAAGAATGTGTGCCTTAAGCAGGCAGAGATCAGAAAGTGGGAGTCTCCATAAGATGTCATAGTTTTTTCTCCAGAATGATAAAAGCTGTCCTTAAGATGATGGGCCCTTCTGCAATGTTATCTATTGAGCATTTTTGATTATTTGGCTTGGTTTTTTTTTTCTCCAGCATGGTAACTAGAAGCAGGGACATTTTCATAGTTTTTGTAGAGAGAATACTATAATTATAACTGTCCTCACTAATACAACCTACACAGTGAATGTACCTTATACAGGACATTCCTAATGAGTTTAAAGATCTCCTTCCATTTATCTTATCAAAGACAAAATCATGAGGCATTCTGTCACAATTTGTAAAAGTCCATAGGGAAGAAAGGACATATTTAGAGACCAATCTACCTGCCGGAATTTAATGAAATCTAATGGCTGTATGTTGCATAATAATATAATATAGAGCTTTTCCAGGCTCCCTTATGTACTGTATGAAGCAGACAGCACACAAGCTTATGACCTCCTCAATGGAACAGAAGTGATATGAAGATTAAAAATCAAAGCATTTAGGATGAGATTATGATTTGAAATTCTACCTTCCATTTGAAGTATAATAATTTCTCAATCTTTGATAAATCTTCTCTATCATTGTAGAGAGGAGAAATGATTTGTTTTACAAATACTCTTTGTGATACAGGGTAAATCAAGGCAGCTAAATGTCTTGTCTCCAAGTTTCTTACTGCAAGTCAAAACTTTACCTGGAAGGCTGGCTATGGAGAAATGAATGGTGTTCAGAACACTGATGCTATGTTTTGGAAACAGGATAAGGTGCAGAGCAGGATAGGACCAGCACAGAGGTCAAGGAAAGGGGGTGACAACAGACCAGTTGAAGGAGGGACTATCTGAAGAACTATCATTAAGAAAGTAGAGGTAAACCAGCCAGCTGTAAAGGTCAAAGACATTAAACAAACAAGTCCAGGAACCGCCATGTTTACAGAAAGCAAGAGACACAGCACTGGAGGGCCTTGCAGGAGGGTGCTTGAGAAGAGCTGTTGCCAATGAAACAGGTGGATGAATACTCCTCTTTAACAGACCTCTGCCTCATTTTGTAACTACAGGTGCTTTCGGATACAAAAGATGTGCATCAACACCACAACTAATTCTGGGAAAGCAAAGGATGAGAAGGCAAAAGAACTTTTCAGTGCTGTCACATACAACATTAAGAACTAGCGAGAGATACATAAACATTGATAGTACTTTGCCACTTAAATACACATACTAAGCAAGCTTGGGCAGGAAAAAAGGTCAAACTATATTTGAGGGCTATTTTTCACCCAAGATATACATATGTTTATTGTCACCTTATTCTGATAGCAAAATTGAGTGCCTTCAGCCAACTTACATCTTCTTCTGTTACCTATTATCAGAGAGTACTTATTGTGGTACCACAGACCAAGCAAGCCTCAAATCTGTCTGCCTCCTTCTACTCTTCCCAAAGAGTTGGATTTTCTCTGTTTACCTCTTACTTTACCCAAGAGCAGGATCTGAAACATTCACAACAGTTAGTTGAAAAAAAATAAAATAAAATAAAAATGGCCCTTTAATTACAGCCTGACTCCCCCAACCAGCACTCCTGGAGCTGCCCATGTCTCCCCAGACATCCCAGTTCTCAGGATGATCTTAACATCTTTCTGGTTGACAAGCATGCTTTCTGAAGTCTTCTAAGGATAGATAGCTCTATACACCTTAAAATAACAGTGCCATTACTTTCAGTGCAGCCTTGTGACTTAAAAGGACAGTCAAGCCTTTAATCCTTTAAAATTACAAGATGAAAGAGAGGATTGCAGCAATATTTTTAAAAATGTCAAAGTGATTCACATGTCTAGTTCTTTCCTGAGATTCTGAGAATGCAGGCTTTAAAGTTGCTTAACAACTTATTTTAAAGGACCCAAATCTCTAAATAATGATAAGCATGCTCCAATTATGTAAATATTAACTAAGAGAGCATGCTCAGAACTGATTTTTCTTAAAAACACTTCAATCAAAAGAAATCAGAAGATAAAGGAATAGTAGTGGTCAGATTTTTCCAAAGTCTCAGTACCGAGCAGCATGTATTACATTTCCAATTATAATTGGATCTCACACACCTGATAGAAATGTAGATTGCTTAGACGAAAAAGGGTTGGTGTTTTTTGCTTTTTATATTTGCAATAGAAACTTTTTCTATATATTTAAAGAAATTATAAAGCTACAGTTGGAACTCAGTCAGCCCACTGCTGAATACCAAATAACAAAGGAGACTGAGAGGTCTGGAGAAATAAAGAAAAAAACCACCAACTAAACAAAAGCACTTAAACAAACAAACTTCTGTCTGTTGATTTACTCATCTCTCAGAGAAGGAATCATAATTTCAGATCGCAGGATATTCGACCTTTTCTCATAGAATCATAGAATAGGTAGAGTTGGAAAGGATCTTAAGATCATCTAGTTCCAACCCCCCTGCCATGGGCAGGGACACCTCACACTAAACCATGCCACCCAAGGCTCTGTACAATTTGGCCTTGAACATCGCCAGGAATGGATCATTCACAACTTCCCTGGCAACCCATTCCAGTACCTCACCACCTTTACAGTAAAGAACTTCTTCCTTACATCCAATCTAAACCTCCCCTGTTTAAGTTTGAACCCGTTACCGCTTGTCCTGTTGCTGCAGTCCCTAATGAATAGTCCCTCCCCAGCATCCTTATAGGCCCCCTTGCCATCTGAAAGCTCCTATGACCTACCTCTCCTTTGAACCATGACAAAGGAGATTGACTGTTCACTTCAACACTCCTATTCCTGCCTGACATGGGAGACAATCTGGCTGGTCCCTTTGAGATATTCCCTTCCAACATACATGCAAGTATTTCTTTACTAACACTAAATATTATCCCCTGTGCTGGACCAGTTACTAAGCAACTTCTTGCTGCAATGAAAAGTCTAAATTCTAAAATCTTGCCTTCCCTTTTGGTGGCTATTTTGTTTTATGCAGCAGCAAGGAATGCATCTTTCACTGAACCTTACAGTTTATATCACTGTGAATAAAAACTACATGCAATACAAACATTTTAGTAGGCTAATTGTATGTAGTTTATCACTGGCTCTTGATTGAGGCCAGATGTGATGATGACCAGAAATTCATGGGTGCCAGCAGCATTGAGACAATTGTAGACATTCTGCAGAGGACAGAAACTTCCTAAGTCTTCCTATCTGACTACAATTTACATAAAAACAAGGTTGAGAGGAAAGTAGTTATTTATCATTTGCCCTAACATTGCATTTTTCCTTCTGTGTCTCAAGGGAAAAACTGTTCTTTCACAGGCAAAGAAAAAAGAAAAAAAGTATATGTACTGTTTTTTTCCTCTCACACATTTCTAAGTAGTCTAAGAATCTGTTTAGATCTTATCAGGCTTCCCATGCTACATCTCTAAAATGTCCTAAAGCTTATGTCTATTCACTTTTACAACTTATCTTCAACGGATCAAACAAAAGCTCACTATATCTACAGACCAGCTACTAGAAGGAAATCACTTCTTCATGCTGTACAAAAACCACATGTGCTGAAAAGACATTTACTTTTTACCTCTCACAAGAAATCAAAGACAATTAGGTAACCATCATTGTTATTTAAACAAATTGAAAACAAAATAAACCCCACCAATCTTTTCCATTTCCCATAATTCTTAAATTCTAGTTTATGATAGAATACTGAGTTTTAATAAGTTTTATATTCAGTTGATTTTACAATCAATAGAATTTTTTTAATACACACATTTAAAACTTTAACTCAGAGAAATAATACTCTGGAACATATCTAACCTAGTTAAGAAATGCAGGGCTAAAGGACCTCATGAGATTACCTCCTTGATCCTCAGTCAGTGCATATTCACAGCTTTATATTGCACAAATACAGATCTTGCAGAGGAATGAAGGGAGGCCTAGTTCCCATATATATATATATGAAGAAGCATAAGACAAGTCTATGCTAGTTTGTTTTGTCTTTTTTCCACTGTTCTCCAGAATGTAATTTAAAGCTTTTTGTCTGAGACATTCTTAAATGTTTCACTTCATTGCTTCCATTTATTTCCATTAAGGAAAAGTTTTCTTTACTCTGCTTAATCCAATTATTAAACAAGTGTTAAATTAAAAGGTTCATCAGGGGATTAGGATGGCAGAGAAAAAAAAACAGACCGTTCAGCACTTAATGTTTCCTGTCTAAATTTCCATTTGTATCACATTTCTATCTATAAATACCATTGATTGCACATCATGTTAGGTTTAACTAAGGTAAGATTTCTCCTTTCTAGAACAAACAAGGAAGCATTATTCCTGATTTCCCTATTACATTACAAAAGTTACTCCACTTTCTCAGGGGGCAGACATATTACTTATGTTTGCAGAGTACCAGGTCAGCTGCTTGACTTTATGCAGTGATACTGAAGTCTTCTTGCTAGATCATGCCTGTCCTGAAGGCATGAAACCAAGGAGCAAGCCTTCACCCACAGACTAGATCTCAGCTTGAACAAAGGAACAAGGCGAGAGAACAGCTCTGCCTAGTGCATCTCAACAGCAGGAGAGAGCACTGCTCCTGCTCACTAATGCATCATGCAGCAAGTCATGCCCAGACTAGAGGGCTGGAGGAGCAGTAACTTGTCTCTGAAACTGGGAAACCACCACTGGAAATAAATCATGTATTCTTATAGGATCTTTTGGAGAAGCATGCAGCTTCATTCTAGCCATAGTCTAATGCATAGGCTTAATTTAGCCTTACATAAATTACCATCTGCAAGATGCCCCTAAACATTTTAGTTTTTGTCTTTGTAGTTTTCCACATATAGTTCATTCTGGGCAATCTGCTGGGTAGCTATGCAAACATTTTTCCATCACATTTATTAGCTAGTATTGTTTCAGAATCAGTACTAATTTGGTTTCCAAGTATATCATTGCACCACAGCAGGATTCAAGGGCTAAATTGTCACACTCAAGTCCAACATTTTAAATCCTAGCTTTGCTTCCGAGTTACTGGATTATTTTACACAAGTTGCTTAATTGCCAGAGCTTCTACTTCTTCACCTTAAATCCTGTTATCAGAAAGGTTGGACTCTCACCTTAAGGCTATGAGATTCATCGTTGATAACTGAGAGTCTTCCTAAAACCTTTGAAGATCCATATGAATTTGTCCATATATAATTTTAAACTACAGTTTAGTAAAGCAGATTATGTGAGAAATCTCTCCCTATTCTCAGCTAAGTGTTCTGTATATTTTAGTGTAGCCTCCTCTGCCCTATCACGGGGGTTCAGATAACCTCATGTGTGATTACTGTATCAAGGACACAAGTGATAAGGAAAAGTCTGTTTCATTGTTTCAACACAATTGGTTAAATGTAGGAAATATTTTCTAGGAAGCGTGGAAATCTGAAAGGAAGGAAGGAGATATTGCAGAGATCTTCACAGAAGTAGCTAATAAAGTGCTTTATAAGATGCTAATAAAAATTGTTAGTGCAAAGATAAACACAAATGTAGAGAATAATTGTCTGCATAAGTAGTAATGAGTTTACTGGGAATACTAGGGGTTTTTGCATGTTCACTGCAGGTGATCCAAGAATCTCATATAGCACATCAGAATCATCACCAGCAAAATCACCAAAGAAGGTCACAGACACAAAAAAACTTCAAGGCCTTTTTCATTTTCTGGTTTTATTTGCTTATGTAGCAGCTCAAGGAGATTAAGGATGCCACTCAGTAAGTTGGCAACAAATCTTAGTCTGAACTAGAGATGCTTGTTGCTAAGATCTCAGTGCTGACAGCCTAAAGTCAGAATTTGCAGACAACTTCATGAGTACCATATCCCAAATGCCACTCAGCTGGAAAACTGACAGTATGCATGGAGTTAGAGATTTATTAGCAAGTTTCAAAATTAAATAAAAAAATTAAAATCACAGAAGATTTAGTCTGCAAGTGTATAACAAAGGTAATTTCTGGTCTGAAGTAATATAGCAAACATACATACACTGAGTTAAACAGCAGATGAACATCTGTCTTTTCACTATGAAAGACATACTGGGTTCCAGGAAGCACCGAGTAGTCTATTCCCTGCCTTATTACCATAAATACATTAAAAAATCCATGTGCATTTGTACAGATATTGGTCTATGAATGCCATTTTTTTCCCTGTGATACCATCTGACAGCAAAGCCTTCCTAAGTCCACACCTGAATTGTAGACTTCAGTCAAATGTATTTTGAGTTCATCTTTTGACACTTCATTTTTAATAGGTTAGAAAAGAAATATAAGCCTAATACAACCCACATCCAAATGATTGAAAATTAGCACTTTTGTTTTATGCAGGAAAAATAAGAAAAAATAAACAAGTAGTCCTCCTCACTGAACAGCTTACATCAACAAACCTCCTAGGGGTTCCCATTCAAATCATGGGCCTCCATTTCAATTCAGTAAGACGGAACGCAAATGTTATATTTTCAAATCTATGGATGTAGGATAAATTACTATGCTAGGAAAATAAAAGGTGCAGGTGCTGATTTCTTTTCAGCTGATGGTATATTGTATACTTAATAAAAAAAGTAAACACCATGCCAACACACATGCAAGCATATACAAGGAAGAGTATTGTCCATAAGACAACTGGAGCAGTCCTTTTGCCCTGTGTAGCATTAGCAATGTCTTCACCAGCACGCCTAGTTGTGGCTGCTAAATCTGAAGCAATAAATAGACTTTTCTGAGCTGACAGCCAGCTCTGGAGACAATGAGACCAAGCAGAAGACTCAGAGGCATAGCTTGTAAGGAAGGGTTAAAGGAGTGGTGACAGTTTGCCCAGAAAGTGAAAACCAGTAATCTTCCAGAGTCTTCAAGTGATAAATTAAAGGAGCTTGGGTATCATTTTCTCCTCCATGTCAGTTGGCAGTAAAGTATGGGCTTGCATCAAAAATTTAAGGTAGAACTTTTCCTGTCCCAATACTGAAAGCCAGAATATATGACTAAAAGAGAACATGAATCGCTATCATAGACGGTTTTTAAGAATAGGTCAGACAAACATGAGAAAAGACAGTTACAATAGATCCATTTTTATTTGGATGGATATATGGAAAACACAGCCTCTCAAAGTCCCTTCTAGCTCTCTTCCCTCCAATTTGCCCGACAAGGATTTGCAGAGTTTACGTGACCAGCATAACCGAACATCGCACATATTTGCCCACTCCACAACCAAGTTTCATGCTGCTTTCAAGAAATTATCACCCTGGCAAATGGGGCTAGGAGACAATAAGTAGCAGAACTAAGATTCACCAACCAAAGGAGAAGGCAGCAGTGTGCTACTGCACCTTGTTTCACCATCTACAGTTTCTAGCCCAGAGCGAATTAGCTTATGAACCCAACAGTAACAAAAAGGTGAAGGAAAACATTTGAGATCTGCAAAGATATGGCAGGGTATTCAAAAGCTCCCTTTCTTCACTGAATTCCAGCTGCCAGCCAACAGCACTACAGGCAGATGTAGGGAAACACTGATGCAATGTTACAGGACCCCAGTAAGTGCTTTGGGCATAGGCCAAGACTAGAAACCAGTGAGAACTGTGAAGCTCAGTTTACCAGCAACTGACCTTCAAACCTTGACAGATTTGGACAGCATGAAAGTCTCTCAGTGACAAACATTGACAAAAAGTAGAACAAACAGCAGTGAGGGCAGCCAGGATTCAAAGAAATTTTACAAGAAAAGGTGCAACGAGGATACTTTATATTTAAAAAAGACAGCATGTAAGAAATCTGTATGCTGATGCAACATTATGCACATTTCTGAGCAAGGCAGTAGGTGTAACACAATATTTTTGTTAATGACTGTATGTACTTCCCTTTCCACAGCCATTATAGCTACCAAGGATGTGTAGCTTCTGATACAATCAAGGCAAATGAACCTCTAATTTGAATTGGGTCAAACCAGATGAATTGATGGTGACTCATTTCAGAGAACGCACCTTAGCAAAGTAGTAAAAAAAGCTGGCAGAATTTATCCTCCCATCTAAAGGAGAAAGTCTCCTTCACTTGCACTTTACTGAAAGCATGCAATCTTTCTTGTGACTGCTGTCCCAGTTTTCAGGTATTGTTGTCTTGCTGCATGGGGTGACGCTTGGAATCGTTTCAAAGCTGAAATCCAGGGAAACAAAACCCTTTTCTTGTAACACTGGGTGGTAGGAAAACTCAAGAGGCGTTATCCAGTGTTTACAGTGGCCTCTGCAGAAAATTGCTGAAGTATACTCAAGTTTACTGCCAATTAAAAGAGCTGATTATCTTTTCAGAGACATACTGCCATTGTCAGAAATAGTTTTGTTCACTGGATCAACTGCATCTGTGTGTGCTTTCAGACCTTTTTATTTTAGCTGTTATGTACTAGATAATATTAAGTTTGACTTCTGAGACTGCAAAATCCTGCTGATATTCAATACGTGAATCGTTTAATGGGTAGCATGAAAAAATGTTCAGCTTAAGAAAGTATTCTCTAGACACCATATTTTATCAGCACTCAGCAAGAACATTAAACACACAATGACTTTTGTATTAATAACTTATGGAAATAGAAAGTCACTGCATCAATCTGCAGGCTGGTATCACAGTGGTAATAAGACTTTGGAAGCAGAAAAGGGAGAGTGGGCAAAAAACCTGGAGTTTGACACTTGGGTACTAGTATGAGCACCAAACACAGTTGCCCTGCCTCTAGCTGACCCTTAGCAAAGACCTGAGGGAGGAAGACATAAGCTCGCAATTCAGCTTTTCCTGTTGGCAGTCCAGCTCCTTGCCAGAAGCCCACTCATCAGCACTTTACTCTAATACAGGATAAGAGACAGACAGGCTGAACCACAGACACCTGCCTCATTCTTCTGACTATAATGAAGATGGTAATTTTCAACAGCCAGAGGACATCTTAATACAAGCAGATTCATCAAAACTCACCGTCCAACTTTTAGGCTAATTGCAATGCCAAATTGCCATAAAATCCTAAGCATAAACAGTCATAAACAGACTGACTGCAATTAGGTACATGGATACTAATCAGGATTAGCTATAGCATTTCTTATATCAGCCACAACTATGCAAAAGAAATAGAGTTCAAAACTTAAAGGATTCCTTATCCTTTGCCAAGTGACTCTTTCCCCTCTAACATTTTCAAAAATAAAAGAAACTCAGCAGTTCAGGCACACAATTGCTTCCTCCTCCTATCACAGGAGGTGACCTTATTATTAGACTGCCACATCAACAATTCTTTGATGCATTTCTGCCCTTACACTGTCCTGATAGTAAAGCAAAAACATCAGTAACCACAGAAGATAGGAATAACCACTATGCCATGTGTTACATACTTACAGTACTGCTATTTATAAGCTACCCCTAATTTCCAAAGCTAAGGCTTTGGCTGTGATGCTCACCTGGTACTACTGCAGGCTCCTTGCAAAAGAACTAATTGCTCATAATATGCTGTGTGCACTTACAGACCACATTATGTCCCATGACATCACAGACCCTCTCTTTGCACTGGGCTGAAGGACTTCATTCCTTCAAGATCTTTTACTTCTCATTTACACCACAATAAGGTAGCAGTAATTCAAGTGAAGTAAGTTAATACAACGTGGAGAAACTCTATCTGACCTTACAATTCCTAGTATAAATTTGAACCATTTCATGTGATTCTGAGAAAAAGACAGAGGGAAGGGAAAGCAATAGCTACTCTTTAGCCTGTCCTACTTAATTCAGCACACAGCTCTAGTGTGCTCTACTTCCATGAATTCTTTCTGTGAGCTCAACACAAGTTCATACTGAGGACAATTAATTTCTTCTATGATTCTTTATAAATTCATTATTATAACACATACATACTTTGTATACATCAAAAAATTCATTTTCACAATATACTTATAGCAAGAACAAATTATATCATCTTTAACATAAAACTAAAGCCCAGAGAGAAAGGATAAAAAACCAAAAAAACACCCCACACTCACTACTAATTTTGGGTGCTCAGTCTGAAAGTGCTGAAACCTGCTTTTTCAGAAGACTTACTTCACAGCACTCTTCCACGTTCAAAGCCAAGCTACTATTAACTTCAGCTGCAGCTGCAAGCACTCAGTGCTGCTGCAAATCAAACACTGAGGTCGCAAGTCAGCAACCCAGAAAATGAGAGCCACCTGTGAAAAGCTGTGCTCCTGTGCCGAGACTGGTACTGCACTAGCAGAAATGCTTCTTCAGAGCTATTCAGCTGTGACTGAGGATAGGCAAGAGAGCTGTTTGCTTTGTGGAGGGCTGTTTTTTATTTATTTTTAATAAACAGTAAACTATTTACAAACTCAGGTTGTATTCAGTTAATACAGAGCTTGACAAGTGGGAAAGCTCCACCGGTGTCTTCCCACCAAAGCAGCCCTAGTTGTGTGGCGGAGAAGTACTTGGAGCAGCCAGCCTGACTGTTGCATAGGCATCAGCATTTGCAGAGATATCGGCAGGGCAGTCACCTGCCATCTGACCTTCCTTTCAATAAGGAACCAGATTGCAAAGAGCTAATTCAAGCTCTTGGAAGTAATTCTTGTTTCCTACCTTTGAACAACTTCCTGTTTAGTGTCCCTGCACATGGCAGGGAGGTTGAAACTAGATGATTTTAAGGTCTTTTCCAAACCATTCTAAGACTCCCTGAAAGTAATGGTGGTCTGAACTGGGGTCAGCCATGGAGAAGGAGCCTGGCTAGCCCTGTGGGACACTTGCTGGCAGCATCTATGAACCAGCAGGATCTGTGCCAGCTTGAAGGTGTATGGCTTTACTTCAAAAATTGCACTTGGGCCACCTAAAAGTTGTGAGCCTCAGGAACTCAAGAGCAACAAAAGTTTGTGTTCAAGATATGGCAATGACAAGCTGGTCTACCTCAGTTGTGTTCATTCTCTCTCTACAGCAGAAAACCAAACCAATTATATTATTGGATGTAAAGTCTGTAGAGGCTTTTGGACCATTTTACAATTCACTCATGATTTTATTCCAGGTGATGTTCTTAATTTCAAGATTGCCTTCTAGATACTTTCATGCTTTGATTTTTATTTTTCTTGCATCATTTTTGCCAAGGCTCAAGCTTTTTAGTAAGTAAACTCTCCTCATAATCAGGCCATAGGAATAATTCAAATCGGCCCCTAAGGACAACAGTTTAGTGTTTATTCTTTCAGAATTATGGCTATAGAAGAACATGACTTGCACTTCCATTATATATAACCCCACTGCTACTCACAGTATTTATGTCTCAGCTCTAAATCTCTTGTCTCTGTCATTAAGTGCTAGCCAATGCCTCTGGCCACATACAATAAGGAATTACAGTAGTAAAATTAAGCTTACTTCTGGCAATGTGCTTAAAGTAAAGTTTTCAGAGGAATTCTTTATGGTTCAAGTAGTTATTTGAAGCTTACAAAACTACATGAAGCTGTGTTACTTTGGCCCTTCTATTTCCAATCTCTTTATTAATTGTTCTTTTATTCACAGTTAAATATAATGGCATTTTGTAGATACCAGTTGCGTAAAACTCAGACTAAAGAACAACAATTTTATGTCAGTAGGCTTCGGGCTTTTACATTAACCACTTTCATAAAGGACATATTTATTTTTTCTCAAATTGCTTTTACTGGGATACAATGAATTTTTTTCAGTTATAAAGACAAGTTTTGCAGTTGCTTTATTCAGCTCTTTATAGGATTTTGTTACTTTTTAAATCGTTTGCAGGCTGCATGCCTCTTGGTATGTTGTCTGGAATGATTTTATTGCCTTATTATGGTCATCTTGTCTCAAGCCATTTTGCTAAGTCACTGACAAACTGGTCACCTGTGCTTTTGAGTCTGCCACTTGTTCTTTGTTGCTAGAAACTACTCTCGCATGCGCATCTTATTGTGCCCTTCAAGCCTTACCTCTGTTTTGAGATGCTAGTTGCGTTCTTGGTTGGTTAAAATATTGGAAGACCCAGAAACCTGACTATCTCTGTATAGTAATATTCGATTTGCTACCACTGGCTTGATGCTTATATTCACATTTTCAGCTGCTTCTTGTCTCCAAAGCTTCATTTGTTATAAACAAGACAGTCTATATACAGTGTGACATGAACTGTACTGGAAGGCTGCCTTTGCCTTCTGCTGGTGTTTTTCTCCAGCCCACTAATTCTTTCTGCATGCTTTGTTATTCTGCCATGCTCCCACTTACATATCCCTCTCCATTGGGGCAGGTGGGAACTACAAAAAATAAAAAGCCCAATCCAAAGCCCAGATTTTTGGAAGTTTTTCTGACTTGTTATGGTGGAAGCTGCAAAGCAAAGAGCATTATTTATGTTCAAGCTCATGACAGGAAAACTTGAGGCCCATTAACTGCAATAACACTTGACACCTCTTGTTCATTATGCTCCCAGGTTACAAGAACTTCCTCAGCCAAAAGCTAGTGTCACCTGTGGTTGTATCTACCGCCTCTGAGGCCTTATACAACTAAACTAATATCATTGGCACCACTATGGCACTGGGAAAAAAAGTGAAATGTCCAAAATGTCCTTCAAAGCTAGGTGTATCTGCCAAAAGGCATCCAGAAGGTAAAAAAAATACTCATGTTCTTTGTATACTGTTGCTGGAAAGCATTCTAATGGAAGCATCTAACACCGAGTCTCTTGCCTGTGACACTGCTAGCTTTTTAACAATTTTCAGTTAGGAATAATTTACTGTGAAGTAAAACATCAGTGAGTCAGTAGCTATGAATTTACCTGTGTTTCTGTAAAAGTTATTACACTGTTGATTCCATCTGAAGATCGTATGATCTTATTTTAAAGCTTCTGCTTCCCCCAGGCTATCAGTTTGGTTTGATTTCTTCTTCCAAAGACAGTGCTGTTGTATTATTTCTGCAGGGGTGATCTTCAAATGACATTTTCAAGCAGACCACTTCAAGCCTTTGCCTAATGAATCCAGTTTTTTTATAAAAGACAACTTATATTACAGCAGGAGCTCATAAATGTTTTTCTATACAGCAGACGTTTATCATTATTGAAGTCATAGGCCTGGATATGTCTCTAATACTGATATCAGAGTATTATTACCCCACTCATTCTTCTTCCTTCACACATATTAGCAGTATTTAATTTCTCAACTCTGAAAATGATCTCCAGATTTTTATTTGTACAATTACTTTTTCTTCTTTGTTTCACAGCTTCACCTCAAGGAGTAAGAAGCTCGTGCAAGTTAAATTCATCTCCCATGTAACATACACTTCATGTCTGCTTCTGCTGCTAAGAGAATCACTGTTTAATCCAGACACTGTACAAGCAGAGTTACGAAGATGTTGTGCAAGGGCTGGCCATCTGAACAATAGGATTGACAGCAAGCAAATTGTTTTCCTGTTGCATTTGCACAGATTAGCCACCTTGCATATAGCAAATAGAATAGCACGGCAAAGTAAACACGAGTTATCTAAAACAGTTGAGTGGCTTGCCTGACAGTCACTGCATCCATAAATTAGTTATTTTCATCAAGGTAAAGAGAGATGATTCTAAAACTATTTTAAATGATTCTAACTTCACCTCAACATTCGCATTTGCAGTAATGCAAGTACTACTATTTGTTTATTTATAAACCTTAATTTGCATGTCATGTGTATTCATATGCTTTCAAAAAGATGCTGAAATGATAAGGAGGAAAACAACAGGCAGTGTACTAGTGTTTAGCTCTTCTAGAAGGTAAACATCACTTTATCCTAGAAGATAAACATGTACAAATAAACACTTGTTTTGATTTGCAGGAAGTAAGGAGAGGGACAAACACAACAGAGGAAAACCCCAAACCAAAACAACGACAAAAACCAAATCATGTTTTCCTTGGTAAAGTAGGTTCAGCCGTCCCTCACACCAGCAGCTTGATGAGAACTGAGCCATTGGATGAGCACAAAGACCTGCTCAGGCCAATAACCTTTATTAAGCAGTGGTCAGGATACTTTGCAAGGCAAATGTAGCTTGAAGAGGTTTTGCTACATTTCCAACTGGAAAGCAACAGTATAGTAAGAGTTCCAAAAATCAGCGAAATCTTATTAGATTACAATTTTTTTTTTTTTTTTTTGCATAATCCGTCTTCCTTCCCTCTTTCAATTGCATTAACAGAAAAATTTTAGAAGGCCAAAGTTAGGATGTATTAAAACATTTTTCTATGAAGAAGCACTGAAAGAGCAGTAAAAAATTTAGCAAGATGTATCAATCTCGATCCAATCTATGTCACTTTAGGGTGTGATAGGGCCCAGGGTGCACCACCCCCTCAATCCTCTTGTGCTCCAGTTTCTGGTGGAAGGAGAGATGAGCAAAGGGCTCCACGCACTTTCCTGCTCTAACCCATCTGCGCAGTTGCAGTGCCAGTGCGTCAGAGCATGAAGCAAACATGCTTGTCAGCTAATGCACAGCCAGTGAGTCCATTACTATAACAAGGGTCTTTGCTAAAAGATGTGAGTAGCCTCTTAAATCATAAAGCTGTGTCACCCTTGCTTACAGCATTACAAACTCTACTGGGATGTTTGAGGAAGTGCAGAAAGCATTGGTATTGTGCCTTATCTCAAAAAGAGCCATGAAACTGGTCCTGTGACCATTACTTCAAAAGGACTTCCTATCTAGGGCTTCCTGTGAAGATTTTATTTCTTCCAACAATATCTGGAAAAATTATCTGAAGACTGTTTTCAGTCATCCTTTTTTCAGCCACTTGTCTTCACCAGCAACTAGGGTTAGAAATCAGCACTCCCAGTGGACACTGAAAACAGTTAATCAAAAAACAGAAGGCTTTTTGTCAGATATAGGTTTCAAGGAGTAAAATGAGCAAGCATTATTAAAAAAAAAAAAAAAAAAAATAAAGCACAAACCAACCAAAAACCAAAACAGAAAAAGAAAACACTTTCAAATAGCAGTAGCTGCTATTTCATCAGAAGCATCAGTACTTTAAATCTGAAGATTTTTTTTCTATATTAACAGTTGCCTGGTGTATTCAAATTCATCTAACTGGGCTGCAACGATTATGGAACAGGGGAAGGGGAAGACTTACCTGAAAGCTACATCCCAGGTAGAATCTCTGCTGTTATTTTATACAGCAAAGAGATGATAGACCCAATTTTCTGACTACATATTTAAATTATTTCATTTTTGTAACTAGCACTGAAAGTGTTAATACAAGATACTGAATGTCTTGGGAAGAAGAAATCAAACCAAACTGATAGCCTGGGGGAAGCAGAAGCTTTAAAATAAGATCTTATGATCTTCAGATGGAAACGGAGGGGTAATAACTTTTACAGAAGCACAGGTAAATTCATAGCTACTGACTCACTGATGTTTTACTTCACAGTAAATTATTCCTAACTGAAAATTGTTAAAAAGCTAGCAGTGTCACAGGCAAGAGACTCGGTGTTAGATGCTTCCATTAGAATGCTTTCCAGCAACAGTTTATAAAGAAAAGAAGTATTTTTTTTTAGCTGTTTTCATATGTCTTGTAGCAAGAGAATGAGATCTCAGGGATAGGTGCACCTTTTTGGTTACTAAATTTACATCACATGAAAAAGTTCTCTTTTTAGGACTCTGCTTGTTATCATAAGATTAAAAAATTAAGCAGTTTGGATACCAATTCCTAACCTGTTGTGTAATTACAAACAGATTTGACACTACCTCCTTATGCCAAGTCGTGTTTCATTTAAAATCCAGTTATGATCTGCTTGCTCACAATATATTTCTAAAGAAAACCAATATCTTTTGAAATTGAATTGAAAGAAAAAGCAGGCAAAACAGGAAATATGTTTCCACTTTTTTATTAGAATGAGAACTGTGGTAAATGTCAAACTGGACAACGGACTACAAAGAAAATGAAGAGATTAGAAGCACAGAAGAGAATCTGCTCATATACAATTTATACACAGAAGTTTACACATGATTCAGAGACAAAGATTGTGATAGGATGCATCTACTGTTTTCTTAATATCCTTAAAAATTATAATGTGTACTGTACAGAATTAAGATGGGTTTCTGCAATTACTGTTTTTTGAGCAATCATCTCTGCTTTAAAAATACAATTTTTAATAATATTACTATTAAATTAGACAACCCAAAATGGATGTCAAAAGTAGCAGTAAAGCAAATCTCTCATAGCACCTTCATTACCTCTGTGGAGACTAGCAACATCTCTTTCAGAAGAGATACAAGGCATTCTGCACTCACAGGCAGCTCACAGATCTCCACTGTGCAGCCCTCCCTGCAAACAGCACTGCAAGAGATGTGTGTCTTGTGAGTCCACAGCCAGAAAGCAAAGATGAAACTAGCCTGCAATCACCTTCCATATTGCCTTCCTTCTCCAGCCTAATCAAGTGTGAATTTCAACATAAGTTTTAGGAAAATAGGCCTTGCATTTTAAAGTAATTTTTTATGATTATGATAAGGAAGACTCATGTATCTCAGACTGCATAGTGCTGTTTATGCTGGCAAGACTTCTTAAAAGTATACCCCATGTTTTTGTGGAACTTCTAAGAACAGCATTATTTTAGAAATACCTTACTGTATTTCTCAAACACTTCTCAAACACTATGACATGATGCAATTAGCCTGTAATGTATTTAGATGTGATTAGACTAAAAGAGGAAAGATTCTTTCTTCTATTTGGCACTGTATATGGAATACTCTATCCAGATCTGGGTATCAATCAAAAGCCCAGTTACCAGGCTGGTCAGGAGCCTGGAGCACAGAGTTCAGCATGTGGAGAGGTTGAGTGAGCTCAGCTTGTTCAGTTTGCCAGAGAGCAGGCTGTGTGTCAATATAAAAGTACTTGAAAAGGGTCTACGAAGGTGACGGTCCTGCCAGATATTATAACCATGGGCAATAGCTACAAACTGTAGCATGGGAGATTTAGTTGGACATCAGGAATAACGTTTTCACTGGAGCAGTGCTCGGGCAGGTGACCTAGCAAGGATTTGGAATCCATACCCTGGAGGCTGTTGAAGTTTGGCAACATGAACTGTGATGACCCACGGGAGTGCAAGCAAGAGAGCTAATTGGAGAAGGAAGTTAGAGTATGTGACCTGAGGTGCCTTCAAACCAGCGTGTCTATGATTCTAATGAAGTATACACCTAAACTGTACAGAGCCAATACTATCAGATTTTAAAACAGACTTCTACCTAAAAGTTAAGAATGCTACAAATGTCTATTTGTAAATACATCAAGAAAGCTGGTGAAAATGTCTACTGAAGTTTTTTTTGCTTTAAAAATCTTTTAGTATTTTCTATACACATCTGCCAGTTTAACTGTTTTGCTGCAGCCAGTTTAGCTTTTGTTTGACTCTTTTATTTAATGGCACTCAGTAGGAAGGGACCCAAGAGAACATTTAAATACATAAAAGGTGCTACAGTGCCTGACTAGTTACACATGAAATATAAATCTACCTTACCTTTGACCAACCCTAAAGAGGTACATTGAAATGTGATCATTATCTAACTTTAATAACTGTGTAAAATTAAGATTGAATAAAATTGTTCTGAACTGAAACTGGAGTTACACACCTCCTCACAGTGATGTTCATTCAGAAAGAATTAAAATGTATTTATACCTTTCAATGGTAGTACTTTCTCTGAGGGCTGATTTGGAGATTTGCATAAGCAGGTCTACTCACACACTTAAATCCAGTTATCATTTCTGTTTTCTACCCACAACTGCTTTAATTTTCATTCTTCCTTTTAAATGGAGGGAGACATGAATTATATTTCATTCCAATTCCATCCTGGCTTTGCCATTTATATGCTACTCAGATCTTAAGGTAAAACAAAACAATGGAAGAACCCACTAGCATAAATCCAAACAGTATACATTTGCTATTGATAAAAAAGTCTAGAAAAATAAGTATCATATGCACTGTCTCTGGAGAAGCAAGGAATAGGTCTATCCTTTTCATATATATTTCCCACATGCTGCCCCTTGAAATAAAACAAAGTTTAATTACACAACAAAAAACTTCACACCAGCAGTACTAAAGGTTGAAGAAAGCATGTTTCAGAACCTTCTCTGGCTAGCATCTGTCATCTGCTCCCCTCCTCCTGAACTTCCTGAACTTGCTGCTGCTTTTCCAAATCATTCAGTCTCTCTATGACCTACTTGAGGGTCCAGGCTATCCAGGATTCATTTCATAGTACATTGAAAGGAATGTTATTAATAGAGGGGGAGAAGGAAAGGATCTACTCATCTTGGGGCATCCAGCAAGGTCACAATGTCAAGGAATCTGAAAGAAACCGTGCCTACAAGGTGGACACTTTTGTACTATTTTTTTCTTTCTAGCATCTTGGCATTTGAGATTCAGAAAAGAAACCTTGAGGAAGCTGGCTGTTGTATGAGAAGCATGGGTAGAACTGAGCAAAAAATGGTGCTAGGAGAGGGAGCTGATCCTGTATGAATCAGGCAACTCAGAACCGGGTAAGTTGTTGTGAACTGTCAGTAACAGAGATGAAAATGAAGGCTTCCTGCCTTATTGCACACCATTACCATAGATACAGAAAATAATTCAAGTTTTGGGGCTTTTTTACTTTCATTTGGCTAATAAAGTGCTTGCTGTGCTTCACTGCTGAAATCACAGAAAGTTCTAAAACCATGTTGCACTGCAGCTGCCAGACATAATGATGGAGTCTGATGCATAGCTGTTCAGCTGGAAACTGCCAAGGAACAAACAAGGAAAAGAAATCAGCACTACATTTGCAGATATTCACACAATTGCATGTTGCGTTTAAGTGGTTCCTTTTCCATACATTTCTATATATTTATTTTTCAAATACTGCCATTTTAACTAACAATAGTTCAATGACAACCTTGACATTGTCTTCCTGTCAGGCAGCAGCACCTTTCAATACTTTCTGGTAGCATGCGCTATTTTTTTAAGTGTTCATACAGTAAATATATAACACATAACTAACATGTTTTATATATTTAATTATGCTATATATATTGTGTAATTATCTGTAACCTTATCTCCCCAAGATACAGCTTTGCCAGTGACAAACCGATCACCTCCACTGTGTGTTCAGAAGATGTATACGTATTTTAGCAAAAGCACCAATGGGAAAATATTTTTATAGTGTACATCTCTTTAGAAACACAGAATGAGATATCCACTTACATGATGCAGGAACTGGAGTACCTGTGTCCACTTAATGCTACATTTTATCACAGTGTAATTTTTCTCCCCAAATTATTCTGATGGGCAATTCTAGTACAGAACAGGAATGCAGTAAATTATCCCACCTCCACCTTACAGATAATGGAGCAAATCATTACCCACTGTAACTGACTTTTAATATGTTATTATTAGGAGGAATATGATAGAGGAAAATTATAATTACAGGTCAACCTGTCAAGGGAGTCTGAGCAACTGAAACTACATGACCTTTCTGGTACGCTGTTCCAGGACCAGAACCGCAACCCTGCTAAGCAGCAGCAGATGGCCAGAGCTGTGTAGTTCTGCTTCCTGGTGAAAAGTAATTTGTTTTTCAGGACTGCTAGATATGTAAAGAAAGATCCAGGGAAGCCCTCAGTTAAGAATCCCAGCCTAACAAAAAAGCATGTCTGCAAAGGGGGCAAGAAGAGAGGTTGGCTCTTTGGAGGCTGCCCAGCATAACTGGGCTCACTTACAACCCACACAGGCACTCGGAGTATCATAGAATCATAGAATCATAGAATAGTTAGGGTTGGAAAGGGCCTTAAGACCATTTAGTTCCAACCCCCCTGCCATGGGCAGGGACACCTCCCACTAAACCATGCCATCCATGAACAGTGGAAAAGAACATCACGACTGAAAATTAAAAAAGCAGAAATTGAAGATGGAAAAAACATGAAGCATGAAGTCAAAAGATTGAAATATTGTAGGAAAAAGAAAATTTCATCACAATGATGAAAAATAAAATTTTAAAATAAAACCTGAGGTTGAGGAAGAACAAAAGAAGAAAAAGTCTTAAGTCTGCTTAAATAATTGTCTTTTACACATTGTGGATCCAAAATAGGCAGTCTGCAAGAAAAAACCTTCAGCAAGAGTGTTACTGGTCAGTCCCCAAAGGCCAAGAAACAACAAAAACATTTACATCTCTCTTCGTATACTGAAATACACCCCACTATTATTCTGGTTTTATTCTGTTCAGATTTCTTTTTGACAGCATGTAAAAGGAGTAACACCGGTGTATTAAAGGAAGCTTTTACAGGGAACACTTGCGCTATCCCAAAAAACTGAGAATTTTTTTCTCCCTAATATTCTTAAGGCATGCAGTCTTCAATATCAGCAAATACCTTTACTGATCACCTTAAATATTAACTTTCTGGAATGTTTATGTAGTATATTGAACACAGAATGACAGTGCATGATAGTATGTACTTGTATCTTAGGCTGCCCAAAAAGTACCTGAGGATAAGAAAAGATTCATTTTGGAGATAACTATTCAGAAGTAATAATCTAAGATATTTTTTTCTTTAAGCATGCAGCATTTGTTAATGTGAGATGAAGTTATGTTGCTATATGGACAAGAAGCATTTTGTAATGTGGCTGTTGAATATTTTTTTAATTCAAGCAGAGCAGGCTCCCTAAAATAACTTGTTTAAAAAGAATTTGTATTCAGCAGCGCTCATAAATAAACAGAGCTTAAAAAAAAATCCACTCATTAGTGGTGAGTGGGAAGCCACTAATTCCCTGTTGTAGGTCCTAAGCCAACAATTCCTGCTAGTTTTAGATTTTCATTTTTAAAGCTATTAAGATTAATCCTTTTGAAGCAAATAAAGCATTTCAAATGAATGTATGAAAACTAAACGAGCAAGTTCTTGATTCTGCACAGAACGTATGCTCTAGTCATTTTTTTACCAGAAATTAAAATTTCTGATCAATATTGCTGTTATTCACTTGAAGATATCCAAAGAAAAAACTAACTTTCAATGCTCCTAATATTTCTTAGACACACACACACCTGGTGTGGGTATGAAGTTAGATTAGTCAGGAAAGAGGCAAAGAAATAAGGTCTTGTTTTTGAACTTCTCAGCTCTGATGCATGACCTACAGGCTAGCATTAAGTCCCTTGTTTATGCTTAGCCATCCATACAAGAGCCTAATCTGGCTATATGCACTTTTGGCAAACTCTCCCCAGACAGATGAATGGATTTTCCAGAAGGAGGTGTGAACTAAACTTGCATGATATGCTGGTGCTACTTACTGGGTCTAAAGTCCAAAAAGCTTTGCTTGTTGGAATGATGCATCACCTTAAATTTATGCTAAAAATTCTTACTACTATTGACTTTATAAGGCATCATGACCCAAATTATTACTGCTTGTTGCATCCCCTGCAGAGTGCTCACAGACATTAATCTCACTAATTCCTCTTGTGCGTGCATAAGACTTTACGTAGTGTAGCTCAAAAAAGCCTATCTGTGATGAATTAAATTTGTAAAGCAAATGTCCAGGATAAAATGATCAAGCTTAATATACATTACATCTGATCTTAATAATAAAAGACAGAAATAGGTTATAACAGAGATTTAACCCATTCTCTGGTTAGCAAATGTGGGTTTCGGGGAAAAAAATACTGTCAACCTTGTGAGAGTAAGAAAGTATACGGACATATATGTATATGTCTACACATACACTCACAGATAAAGTGCTCAATCTGAAAATTAGCTACCCAGGAATTATGCAGGCAGCTCATGTTGCTTTAATTGTAAACTTCCGCCACACAGGTAGAATTGGAAGACTCCATTTCAGGTCAGAAATATTGAAAAAAAGTCAGAAATATTGTTACCAAGGAGTGTTAAGGCATCACAGACAGTCTTTATTCTCACACTTAGTTTTCTCTGCACATATGAGCCATCTGCTTGAGGAAAATGGGAAAATGTCACTTCTAATAAACATACAATGCCTGCGGCAAATTAAGATTGTATTTGACAATCCTACAAAAGTACAGAGGAGGCAAGTTTGTTAATGCTGATTATCTTCCAGATCTTCAATAGATTTTCAACATCCATTAAAATAGGCATCTTCAAAGAACTTGTCAGGGGAAAAGTAAAATATTGTTATGTGGAACAAATTCTGTCATGCAAAAATACTTTTTACATGGTTTCCTACCCAGGATCTTCAGTCTTTCTGCAAGAAGAGGAGAATGTTTTGGATCACATTTCCTATTACATTTGAAATTACTACTGTTTAATTTTGTGACAGTGTTCCCTTAATTGTCAAACATTACATGTCATTTTGCATTTCTTATTGCCTGAGCAAAAACACTAAACTTGGTATTTTAAACCATCCATCTTGAAAGCAAAGGCATACATGGACTGTTAAGCCAGTGCAAATACAAAATTATGCCAGGATCTGGTAACTTATAATGAAATTATTAATAATTGGTCAATTTAAAAAAAACAACAGGACAAAAAAATTGTTATTGTTGATAAATAACGTGTTCCTTGAGAACAGAGCATAGGACAATGAATCTGTGAGGTCTCATTATGCTACAATGCCTGCCAAAACCACTCTTCCATCTTCTGCCAAAACCTTTGATATAAGTTTTATAATAATTTCCACATTGTAAAGGAATTCCTTTATTATACATTTGCTGAAATTAGAGTTGCATTAAACCAAAATAGCAGGATGAGAAAAATGTTGAAAACCAGCTCAAGGTCCACATCATGTTCATGTCCGGACTTAGATCTCTGCAATCCAGCCAGCAGCCAGCAAACAATGACTGAACAGAAGCCTGTGGAAAGGACTACTTCTGCCCACGGTACACCTTGCTTCCACTGAAATTGCTCCCTAAAGAGCAGAGAGCAACTGGGGAAAAGATTTCCCTTTGGCAAAGAGCTTGACTAAAAAGACTTCAGTTTTACAATGACACCGAACTTCTCAGAAAAGATTCTCAGATCAAGATCAAAACATTCATCCCCTGAAAAGACATCCTGGACATTCCTAAAATAGAAAGATAATGGACAAGTTTTCTGTTGCTGGCAGATGAACTAGTGCAAGAGCCTACCACTGTGACCTGCTGATGTAATTGCTCTTCTAACAAAACAGAGAGGTTATACTTCTGATGCCAGAAGATCCAGGTTCCGCCTACAAAGCAGACTTGGAGAAAGCTGCACAAACAACACTGCAAAGGAGAACCCTACTGTCCCCAAGGGTTCTGTCCACAGAACAAAGTGTTCCTGGAAAGATTTTTCACTTGTAAGAAGGCACATTGATGTAGATTCTTTTGAAGGCTGCTGGCACTGTCAGGCTTGCCTTCTGTTTTCCTGAGGTTTTGGTCTGGACAATACATCCTTTCTGATAACCAATGGATTACCCATGTTCTTCCCTTGTCCTTCCATCATCAGCTCACCCCTGAGTGACTGAGAAGTTAGGAGCTCCCCCACTGCATAAATAAATATCTATTTTGCCTTTGTAATACCTGACTTTAAAATTACAAAATTTTATAGACCATACAAGCTTCAAGATACAAAATTCTAACTGCATACAAAAGGAAACCTAGTTCTGGTCAAAAATAGAACAATAACCACCTTCGAGCCATCTTTCTGTATTAGCTCACACCTACATCCAGAAAGAAAAAACTACTCTAAACTGTTTCCTTAAAGGTGTTTGAAGGTCTGAAGCCATCTTTGACACTAGTATTTTATATTACTATTGCTTCATTTTATAATAAATGCTACAATATAGTACCCTATATATAGTGTGCATGCCATACTATTATCTTCTGACAGATCAATATATTGGTGAGAAGACAATACACCATTAAGTGCATTATAAATGACAAAAAAAGGTCATGAGGGCAAAGTAATAAATGCCTCTGCATAAATCTCTGGCTGCCATATCTAGTCTCTGCCCATTTCTTTTGTCTTAAGGGTAAAGAAACGCTTGGAACTTCTACGCAGCTCTCTGGCAACTCTCTGGATTTTCATTTAGATAATATTTTACATAACTTTCCAAGATAAAAGCCATTTCTATGCAGATGTAGGACGTAAAGCTAGTTGCTGAGGAAATGTCTGTTGTTGCATAAACCTTTTTATAAAAATCAATACAAATTAAGCCAATCTACGCAGATCAGATTATAAAAACCTTTCACACAAAAATACTACCTTGGGCTTGGGGCTTCAGTTCCTCTAGTGCAGCATACAAATCAATCACACATCTGTCTACATTAAACACAAACCTCCAGGAGGAAGCAAACAGTTGCCTCTTTCAATGAGGCAAGAGGCAAGGCACAGGTGAATTCTTTGTTCTTTCTTGCTGGTTTCAGGAGGTTTTTGTTTTGCTTTACTTTAACTAGAGTTTCTTTCCATCCATTCATCAATAGCACCACAAGGACACATGCTACCCTAAGTCCAAGACACTGTGAAGTACTATTCAGGAGCAGCAATACAAAGCAGCTCCCGGAATAAGGTTAGTTTGGGACAGAGTACTCATTAGGTACATGAAGAGAGAAGGAAGGCCTCCTATTTTTCCTGCTCTGCCAGGGATTTGGCACTGAGAAGAAAGGAGGATTCAGCGAAGTTGGACCTAGCCTGAGGTGTTTTTAAATGACTAGGAACAGTGAGATGTCCATGTGACTGTGGACAAATGACATTGATGGAGCATCATATGATAGACTAACAAATGGGAATAGGTATGAAAAAAATACACAGAAAAAAGAGTGAACAATAACTAGAAACTTAACTGAGGTCCTAACTTGGGCCATTACTCTTCTCCAGCTCCTTCACCTCTGCTAGCCCACTGCTTGGACTTTTCTGGACAGAAACACAGCCTTTGCCTTTTGGCTCGAGGAGCTGGGAGTGCACTACTCCCAGCTGGGAAGCAAGAACTGTGATTGCTGTGTATGCAGTCAGACTGCATCTTCTATTGGAGTATTATGTTGTTATGGTCCTCTTCTCCACAGAGAACAAGGGAAAATCAATCTAGCAGGACTTTTTTGTTTGACAAAGGGTTTTGCTCATGTTTCCTAAAGAGATCTGAAACCTCTCTACAGGGACAAACGAATGCAAGAGTCACTGTTTCAAAGACATATGGAATTTACAAGTATCAGGTAGCAGCAGAGGTGTGCAGGATAAGCCTTTGTATCTATTCAAAACTTTGGAAAAGAGCTGCATGCAACACATAGCAGAAAAGATGCAGAGACACTCAGAAGAAACTAAGTGGAAAGGAAAGAGCATAGAGATAAAAGCATTTATATGTATTTACATAGATTAAGCTGGGCAAATTGACAACAAGCCAACATGCTCTTATGGAAGTGATTATGGAACTGATTACAGGAAAAGGAGGGAGGAAAATAAGAAATTTCTGAGTGCTTCTAATATATATGCTTCCATGTAACGAGATGGAACAGCTGAAGAGAAGAAAGTGATTTTCCAGGGCCACCAAGAAAATCTCCTTAGGAGAATATCACTTGTTTGGATCCAGGGAGAGCAGAAGTTAGATTACACATGCACGCTCTATCCTATGCACTGGGGAGAATACAGCACTAAAGAAATCGAAAACTGACTTCAGCTCTGTAGACCGTATAAGCCATTTTTTTACACATAAACACAAACTTTCTCACACATAAACCCAAAACTCACTAAAATATTTTCTTTTTTTTTTTATTTTTTTTTTTTTTTATTTTCAGTCCTCATTACTTTTAAATAAACTTTCTTTAAGACCTGCTGTCCTGGGTTCAGCAGTAGCAGTCATTTTTCTCCTTGGTAGCTGGTACAGCTCTGTGTTTTTGACTTTCAGCCTGGGAACAGTGCATGAAAACTCAACCCGCTCTTCTGAAGAAAAGTGTTTAGGGTGACAGAGTAAAGTGGCTGGAAAGCCATTCTGGTATCTGTCCAAGCGGCCATAGTCGGAAAGGTACCATTCCAATGCACTTCAAGAGGCAGAGCTAAGGGATACTGTAAGATTAGAAACAGACAACAGAGAAACAAGGATCTTTTATTACCTACTATCCTGAGACTGACATCATTTTTTTTGTCCATGTACTGCCTTCCTGCTGTATGACAACCTGCCTCTGCTGTGACTTGGGTACTTTGACAGGTCAATTCTCAGCCCTCTTCCTCTGACGCTGCTGTTGTCAGCCTTCTTCTGCAACCTACAAGTAACATTTCTACACACACCCAACAGCACTACTTCTGAATACCATGGTGAAACCCTTCTTTAGGCTCTTTCAAATTGTAAGACCCATGGCATGGCTCTTCCTTGACTGGTATGCTTTATGAAAAATTTACCCAGGAAAGTTCTGAACTAAAAATTGATTTGTGCATCCTCTATTCTGACTAACACTTCCAGACCTACCCAGGCAGGTCTCAGAGGTCCCTGTTCTTGCAAAGCAGCCCCTAACAGCGATTCAGACATTCTTATTTCCTAGGGAAAACACCCAAATTCGGGACAGCTTTCCATAATCAAGTTTTAATCTCAACTTTCTTCCTCCCTATGGTTCGTTTTACTTTTAGCACCACTGCAGGAATTCTAACGAATGGGTTTTGTGCTCATCTCCAGAAACAGCAGTCCAGATTCGTATTAACCTGTGTCAGCCACTGCAATGGTTGCACATTTACTTATTTCGTGCCTTTATTTCTCAAAAAACAGCAGTTGTATGAAAGAAACAAGAAAAAATAGTAATGCTACAGATTATTAGGGTGCAAAATTTAAAAACAAGAACAAACTTGCTGGTCAAAATGTCATTTTTGGTCTACTCCTCACTCTTATGCACCCTCTCAATTTATAAGTATGTTGTTGATTATGAAGTCATTTACACTACTGTCTTGTTACACCTATGAAGATTGTTAATGCATGTAGATTTCAATGATGCACACATTTTGTTCCATTAAACCCTAGCAGCAGGATAGATTGAAGCAGTGCTAATAGAAGCACATTGTTCCTCTTCCCATTTTCTCAGTTCTAGGAGAAATCTCTCATTTGACCTTGAGAAAGGCATTTAAATTCTTTGCACCCGTGTTTTCTCATCTGTAAAATTAAGACTATGATACCTACCTACTTCATAAGAGGGACAGTGTTAAATTTAATGCATTAATATTTTAAAGTGCTTTCAGACAGATGGATCAAACCTACTACAGAATGTAAGTTATTATTAAATTATGCTTCACGAGTTATTGCTGTTGTGTTACTGTATCTGATTAAATACGGTGGCATCTCCTGGATTTTTTTTTTCCAGAGAATGAAACTGATGTTCTTTCAACCACCCTACAGATGGACTTGAAGGCTTATTTTGCAGAAGGAAAGAAGGTGAGGAAATGTAGAGTCAACAGAACTGAGAGAGTCCTGTGGAGCAGATGTTTATGAAGGCATTTAAAGCAAGCGTGAGGTAGAGCAGAAGGCAACTGTGCCTCGTGCCCCACTGTGACACATCATCCTCTAGTAGCAGTAAGGTCTCCATCCATTTCCATGACAGGGGGACAGGGACACCCCCTCAGTATCATCACATTAACTGCTGCATTTGGCGTCCTCTCGGAGAAATGAAGTGCAAGATCGGTAGCCTGGAGTTGCTTTCCTGGTGGGGCCAACCAGCTCTCAGGCACAGTTCAGGTAGACCTTGAGTCTGCTCAGTCATGGCAGCTAATCCATCTGTGATGAAGGTGGCACACAAAAATGTCAATTATAAAAAGAGGGGTGTATCGCAGGAGGGTTGTTCATACCTGATGCCTCTCCTACATCTCCTCTTGACCTGATGCGCAGGTGCCTGGTCTTGTCCTGTGTTCTCACATCAGGATCTTGTTGTGGGGGGGGAAGGGGAAGGAGTGTTTGGAGCAAGAGCTGCAGGAAGATGAGAAGGGTTTTTGACAGCATGTTGAGTTGGATGTTGTACTGGTGTTGATGCCGCTGGTTCCAATGCCATCAAGGCATTTCTTGTGGATGACAAGGAATCTAGGAAAGTAGTGATTAACATGCATATCAGTGTGATTGACAAGCTATGCTGTCTGCTTTGTGCTAATGTATTGCATGGACAACACCTATTCTAGGCATATCAGAATCAGCATATAGATTTAGAGTACAGACTTAAATCAGAAATATTTAGCATCTTTCCCAATAAGTAAAGAAAAACTGTTTGATGGATCCATCTTCTCAACAGACCATGGAGATCAGATTCTGCTTGGTGAGGGAATGTTTTCTCCTCACAGGGTACAAATGGATAGCAGGCAACTTTCTTTCAGATTGCAGAATGACCAATTCATTTGCTTTCCCATTCCTCCATCCCCAATTCATCACTCCAAAGACAAGAGAAAAATAAGTACAACATTAGGTTCGATAACCTTCTGACAGTGTGCTATTAAATACACACAAATCAAGGAGCCTGAAAAAATACAAGCAGGGAGCATATTGTCTACCTTCCATATCTGCCAAGAATACTGAAACAGAGGTTGCCAAGTCTAAGGTTGTATATATTTTATGCCATTTCTGACACCATGCTGCATATATCAAAGAATCTATTATTGTCTTTCTTTTTTTTCTTATCAGATCTGAAGAGGCTAGACTACATGTTTTATTGTACTATACTATACCAAAGATCACACAGCTTTCTAAACAGCAGTGATGCTATTTCAATTCCTTGAGAAAAATCTGTGGGATGTGAAAACTTACCACAGAAGCAGTAATGTCACTTTTGTTTGCTTGAATTCCTGCAGAGCTGCTGATGTGCAAAATATGCAGCAGCTCCTAGGGTTAACCCTCTATGTTAACTCTACTTTCTGTTGGCATAATGCTTGCTCTCGATTTTCCTCTCTTCACCAAGACACGTGAAAGCCTTTCACAATGACTTTGCTTTTTTCCCTCCACCTCATATTTTGTAAAATCTAAGTCAAGTGCCTGATGTTGATTTCAACATGACGTCTGTTATATTTATTTGCTTAGTTGTCTGACTGTGAATTTTTAAGTCGAATACATGAACATCCAAAAGCAGCCTTCTGTTGCCAAAAATTTTCTGTGTCCTTTGATTTAAAGATCAGCCACTTCCTTTGGCATTTTCATGCCAAATATTAACCTGGATCCTCTGTCAGCAGAAAAGAGGTAACATTTTGCAGTCTATTACACTTGGAATAGGCTACCTCTGTCTGTTGCATGTAACTTCTATCAAATGATTAATGAACTGAATAACCATACTCCTGAGTGGTAAGCATGAAAATGTATTGTCAGAATATCCTCAACTGGGAGATCACTACCTGATCTCTACTGCAGGAAAACCTCTGATTTCAGTGATGCCATATCTTCTAACATTTACAGCTCTACCCTACAGCGAGGATGGCTCGAGGAACAATGATGTTATTTATATGAGAAAGCCATTTACCCAAAATAAACTACAATAAAGTATGCTCAAAAGCATAATTTAAGACTCCTATTGTCATGAGAAGATAAAGTACATAAACTTGTATTTCATTTAGGAATAGCGCAGCAATCAATGTTTCCAGTAATATTCCGAGTGACTAATTCAGCAGGCTGTTGCAGGGCAGTGGGGCTGTGTAAGCAGCAAGCTAATTTCCTGATATTAATTTTATATACCGAATATAAAACCTCATAGATAATCATGTGGCTAATTACAAGGGCAAGGTGAAATGGCACTTTGTGTGAAAGAAAAGGTGTAGAGAAGGAAAGAAAGAACAAGAGAACAGATACAGCGAAAAGTAAGGATGTCAAGTTATGAGCAGAGATAGAACACAGGGGGCTGCTGTCAGATGTGAAAGGAACAGGAGGAGGTGCAGAAAAGATGATCTCTCTCTGAACAGATAGAAGCATAGCCTCCTACTGTGGATTTTCTGTAACGATTTAGAAATGAACTGATTTCAAAAGGTTTCCATGTTTCACTGCTCGTATCAAAATAAAACCCCACTCTATATAATACTTCAAGTTCCACATGTTGAGTGGTCTGTTAAGCAATTCTTGATCTTTCTAGCTATTTCACAAGACAAAAAGGAGAGGGAACGTGGGGTTGTTTGTTCTGTGTGATGCAGCAAGTACATTTGTACCCCTGGCATTTCCCTTCCTTTGGCAGCTCCTCTACAGAACGCCCTGCGCATGAAGAATATAGAAGCAGCAGGACAGATCATCACTTCAATCTGTGCATCTGAAGCTGATATAGTATCTCCAGCACTAAAGCTAAGAAACTATTTCAGTGACATCTGGCAGAATTTGCCAGATGTTAATACATGAATTCATGCATGGTAAGACAGGAAGAAATACAGATCTTCAGTGAATGAGGTGTACAACATTGAAGAACTGAGAAAAAACAGCAGAAATGAGCCATAAAGTAGAGAAGCATAGGAAAAAAAAGGAAAGTAGGTCCTTCATATGATAATTTCTCAAGCATACTTTTGATTTAAGTGGATGTAATTATATGTCTTTGTTCTTACCAGATCACAACTTCTCATAAGACTTAGGTGCATTTAGAGTAAGAGATCTTGACCATACACACAAAAAAGAAATCAAAAAATATATGAATAAGATTTAGGGATGTCTTATAGGAAATGTAAATATGAGACAATTGGTGTAGAAAGAACTGATGGTCCCAAACTCTCTCTAAATATCTTTTTGCTAAAATACATGTCCCCTTGTCAGTAATGAACAAAGATGTATTTAATACTCTATACAAAACTGAGGAAAACTGACAAATTAAGTTACACGCATCAAAGACCTACAGACTTTGTCTATTGCTAAAGCTGGAGCTCTGTACTTATCTGTATGGAATTGTACCTATATTTTCCAGATTGTTTCTCCAATTCATCAAGATCATATTAAATGTTAATGCCATCCCCCAGCTAAAACCAAGGAAAAAATATCAATACAAATTTACAGATCATGTCCTGAACTTCTGTGCAGATGTCAGGAAGAGTATGTTGCATTTTTATTTTAGATTGCAGCAGAAAGGTCCATAGATTATGGCCCCAAGTTTGCCTGTTCCCAACTTTCAGAAAGATTTAAAATGTTTTCTCTAAACTATTCAAGTCACTTCAATAATTATGGAAGTCCTACTGCAAAAGCAACTTAAAGCTACAGGATTCCAACAAAAGTCAGTTACCAGACCTGTTATCTATGGGGTCTTTGATAAGCAAGTAAAGCAGACACCGTTCCCATAGACCCCATTTCGGACCAGGCATTCACCAGACAGGATACATCTATAGGCTTTCAGGCTCTGGTCATACCAGCTTGATTTCCCTCACACAATTTTGTGTTTGTTTCGTGTCTCATTGATGCACCTGTTTCATTCTCCAAACAATGCCTTTGCAAGCTCTTACCAGACTAGTGTAGACCCATTGTTTAGGTTCTCATCTTCCAGTGCCCCACATGAGAGTATCAGATCTCACCTCTAATTATACCACATGATGGCACCACCATTGCCATATGCAGAGCACTGTATAACTCTGTAGACTTCTGTGGCCTACGAGAAAGCCCATGAGAGTGTTCATCTGAGCACCTGCTTGCCAACAAATACATGCCCTGTATTTTGGGCTCCTCTGTGCAGACGAACTGAACAGTACCTGTCTGATGGTTCAGGATGACAGGGAATTTGACAGCTGCTTCTCCCCAGGACTACATCCTGTGTAAGAATATACTACTGCTGCTACTGCTACAATGCTACCAGTACTCCCATTCATACTACTGCCATTACTGCCAGAAACAATAAATATGTAATAATGATCTCTCTTTTACACTGAAATGCCTTGCCTTCAGATTTGAAGAACCCTGACTTCCAAACTAGAGACTCTTCCATAATAACCAGAAGAGTTTTGTTTGGGTTTTTTTCTTATAAAAATGTCTTAGTTTAAATAATAAAGATTTTTCCACAGTTTTGGTTTGTATTTTTTTTTCTTGATGTATCTCAAAACTTCTACCTTAAAAGCACTTGGAGCCTCATGATGAGTAACTGTGATTCTACCACTGTTAAGCTTACATGTAGGTTGACATTTGAGTCAGGTTTAATATAATAGATGAATCCAACTGCTGACTGATTCCAGTTATGTTAAGGTGTTCAGTGACTTTTAAAAGCTGCAAAAAATGCTCTAAATCTCTGGCAGGCTGAGGAATTAATGGTACACCAAAACACAGAACTTTTCTCAGGTTATTTGCTTTGTTGGGGAGAGCTTTTCATCCACCTGTTATTAAGAGAGCTTGTTTATCTGCTAGATGACTATCGCAACACTGAGTGCAGGAGCAGCGCACAATTAACTCATTTATCTCACTGTGCTTTTGCAAATTATTTATGGCAAAATGCAGATTTTAATATTGTCAAAATGCAGATTTGCTCATTAACTGATTAACATCAGTCCATTTTCATTTCTAGCATTCTTACAGAATTGAAGTTATATATGGATCAAAAGAATGCAATGTGCCTCCTTGTATTCACATTCCTATGCGCTTTTCTCTCTTATCTTGCTATTTGGTTAGGTGTTCAGGTTTTTTTTAGTGTTACTCTTTCACATTAAGAAGACTTTTCTAATTTTAAGATGGGAAGGGAGTGGGGTAACATGCATAACTTTGACTCTTCAACATGGTTAAGTGAAATATTCAATCCTTAGCAATTTAAATTATCTTTCAAGTTTCCTATTGAACAGCAAATTCAGGCATCCTCATGAGAACTTCTTATACAGCAGTTTTCACCATGAACAAAACAGGAAATTATCAGTCTGTCAATGCTTCATACACCCAGATAGTCCTGAAATTTCTTCCGTGTTTCCCACTCAGGCTCAATTTACATCATCTTGCTAGACAATCAGAGAATCACAAAACGGATGAGGTTGAAAGGGACATATGGGGATCACCTAGTCCAACCGCCATGCTCAAAGCAGGGTTATGGTATTATTGCTCTCTGGGGGTAGGACTTTGCAGTTCCCTTTGCCCTTTCCCCTTCATGAGGTTCCTGTCTGTCCATTTTTCCGCCCTGTCAAGATTCCTCTAGCACACCCACCTGCTATATCAGCCATATCATCACACAATGTTTTGTATCATCCATAAAGTTCTGTATCATCCCAGTTTTGTATCCTCATCCACAAACAAGAGGGTACAGTCTACGCCATCATCCTGATCATTAACTGAGAGGTTAAGCAATACTGGACCCAGTACTGATGCCTGGGGTACACCGCTAGTGACTGATCTTCAGCTAGGCTCTGTGCAGCTGATCTCTACATTTTGAGCCTGCCAGTTCAGACAACTTTCAGTTCACCTCACTGTCCACTTCACTAGCCTGTACTTCATCAGCTTGTGAGCTGCTTCTTCTTGTTAGGATGCTATGACCAGTACTATCCAGAAACTTCCTGAGCTGCTCATGCCCTTCTGTATTGTCACTTCAGCAGACATGAGAGTGGTACAAATCACCCACAAGATGAAGAGATGATAGCTCAATATAGTAGTTGCACTTTACCTTCATACTAGTGACTCACCAAATATAATCTGTTTTGCCTTCCCTTACATTGAGCAAACAAATAAAATTTTAACCTAAAGTTTGTACATCAAGTGCTCCAACTCACTTGGTAACCCTCTGCTGGACTCATGTCATTATACCCATGTCTTATACCCAAGAGGTCCAGGTTAGTTCCTTTCAACGTGATCTTGTTGAGTTCCCTCTGTATAAAGCCCTGCCTCCAGTCAACAACCATTCCGCTAATCTGGTATAACTGACAAACTTGCTAAGGGTGCACTCAATCTCATCTTCCAGGGCAATAATATACGCATTAAACAAAATCATCTCCAGTGTTGCTCAGCCCCTGCTGGGCTAACTGCTAACTGCCCAGTCTTCTCAGTCTATAGGAGGAACTTAGTTAGAGGAAAAAGTTCGAAGTGCATGCTATGGTTTAGAATTGAAAAGGAGTATTTCTAATTGTTTTTCAATTTAGGGATCTGTCTCTGCATTTTTACTGACCTATAAAATACATTGACTATAGCAAAATTTATGAAGCACTATCACACTACATTTCCGTTTTCAGAAATTTTGAGGACTTTTATCTGACCAACTTTTATGAAGTTTGTTTATAAACTACTTTTTGGTCATACACAAAATTTCAACTCATATTTCTGCTTTAGCACTATCAGACCTACATGAATTACACAGTTACCAGAGGCAAATTTAAAAGCTTCTTAAGAAATATATGCTCAATCTCTTACCATTACAAAGAAGAAACACAAAACAGAATTTCAGATAGGTAACTACATTCATTAAGATAAGTTTGAAGTTATTAACAAGGAATATTTCTCCAAAGTCAAATGGAACAAAATAAAGGAAACATCTGCTCCACACAGAAGTGCAGGAATTTAGGTTCCACTGCAAAAGGGCTGACAGGTACTATGCTCCTTACTTGAATGCTATACATTATGAATCTCTCTCATATTTTTCTAGTATCATCCATTACAGATGTTCAAAAGTCATGAGTCAGGCTCCAAGATATCATGAAACTGAACCTAATCATAATGAATTTTTATTGCTTGGTTGTCTTTCGATTTCTGAATGCATTTCTATCGCCTTTTCAAGTCTTATTCAGCAACCACACAAGAGGGTGCAAGTCTATTTTTAAATGAAAGCATTAGAGTAGCTTCCTGACCATTCATCACACCACCTTCCTCACTGCTTCCAGCACTCACTTCAGAGCTCTCTCCTATTTGTTTTTTTTTTTTCTAGCATGCTGTGGAAAGTGTCCAAGACATAAGCTTCATTTCAAGGTCCCAGAGTTTTCCCACATTTCCCTATGCTCTAAAATAGCTGTCTTTGGACAATCCTGAATAAAAAAAGGAAAGGATGAGCTGGGCTATCCTTGACATGTAATAATAACAGGAGCAGCAATTTTATATATCAGTTCAACCAAATCAGAGGAACTGCTGCAGGACAGAACTGTCTGGGTGGTATGACTTGCATGTGCATTACGCATTGGGTGATACAAATAATGGACTAACACTCAAATATGACCAGAAATACCAAGAATCTATGTGGATACTCAAGTGAAACCAGAAACCACAGTCATTGTGTTCTACTTGTGATATTTGGGTGAATTAATATTTAATTAACCTAAGCAAAATGCAACAAAAAAAAAAAAAAAAAAGGAAGAAAAAGAAAGTTTAGTGGGTTTCTTTTAAAGGGAAGTCAATAGAGTTAATCTCCTGGAATGTGGTACTTGGCCTGACCTCCTCTTTCAAATCAGGCAGCATGGGGATTCAAGTGGATCCCAGTTGTGCAAGTCTCTTTTCTGACTGAAGCACCAGCAGGTCTCTCACCAGCCTCATCACCTATATCTGAACCCATTCTATTATTCCTGTATTCATGTTTATGATGGAGTACAGCTCATATATAGAAGTGTTACTGATTTATCTAATGTCCGTTTATAATATTATATCCATTATTTTCCATTATGTTTGCTATGCATTGCATTTTGATTTTACTGTACTTGCTTTCCTGATGCATCTGCCCATTAAGTGGAAATTTTAATTGAAAACTAAACTTGAACTAACTTATAATATTTGAAATCTAGCATATCATTTTATATTATCTCACCAAATTAATTACGTATGATTACATATGTGTGACAGGATAGCCTGAACCGTGGCAGAAGTACCACATTGATGCTAAGTTTGGGAAAGCTAATTATGATTAGACTGTCAAAGGATCAGTGTCAGAACAGTCCCGTTTAACATTTTAATTTTTACATGGAAGGAACAAACAACTGGTTAGTTTGCTGGAAATTTGCTGATGCTATTAAACTGGGTGCTCCTGAGAATACTAATGCAGACAAAGAAATAATAGCAAGAAACTTAGTTTAGAAATATGTTGAGAAAATAATGAGATTAAATTTTCAAAGCTATAAAATTATTAATTAGCAAAAGCATCCTGCAAAATGAAGATATGCAATTAAAAGCCCCAGTCTGAACACAGCGCTAGAAGCAGCACTGGAAGCAGAAAAATAGACAAACATGAAATCCACAGTGGAGGTAAAGAAAACATGTATTAGGTAACACAGGCAGATTCTGGAAGGTAGCAGTCCCTCAGGTAGAAAGATAGATTTCCATTAGTGGGTTTAATTCTCACACACTAAATGGATGCTCTCTCAAGTAAAAGCCTAGCTGGTATCCAGGCACTCCATTACCACACACAGACTTGAAGGTATTTCCTGGATCAAGAGATTGGTTCATGAATAGAATAGAGAAAAAAAACTATAAATGCACAACTTTGCAAAGCAGCTGGTCAGCAGTACAGCTGACAGTATCTGAACAGTACAAACAAGAAGTCTCTATCTTATATCCATATACACAGCGTGATTCATTTGACCTTAGACAGTTACTAGATATTCTTGGTTAGTTTTATAGACAGCAGAAAGAAACAGACTTTTCTAGGACAGGATTCATCTTATCCTAAAGCAGACATCTAAATGTCTCGACTATAAAGGCTGACCAGCTCAGACACATATATCTAAAAGTAGGTATGATGAATCAGACATCATTATATACATCATCACCTGTCAGATCAGCTTATCTTTGATGGGTCCTATCCATAATATGGATCCTGACTATGGACCAGGTCTTAAAAAGGGAGAGGATGTATTTAGGAACTTTATAAGGCTAAATTAGTAGCAGTTAGATTAAAAAAATATAGTATTCTCTATAATCACCAAGGCAGAAATGCATACAAGCTAAGTGTATTAGAAAGCAATTGTTTAAACAAGAAGAAATGGGAGCTTTTGAAATGCCGCCATTTCAAATTAGATAACAGTAGTTCTCTTCCAGAGATTTAAAGAAATCTATAAAGTGTAAGAGCTGTAAGAAATTTAAGAAGAGGTGAAACCTAAAGAAAGAAAAGTCATTTGGATTTTGTATTCAGAACAAGCAACAATCCCACACCTTTTCCTGTGGTACTAGATAAGTACACAGATTTATGCATTCAGGCTTTTTAGCTAAACAAAGTATGCAGTATGTCTGTCATATCATGTCTGTTGAGAGAACTGCACATTTATATATGCAGTGTTTTGTAAATAAAGATTAACAATCTTTCATGGATATCTGAAACTAAAATCTTAAAATATCCTCAGTTTCTCATGCTAATGAGTTTTTTGTCATCATGGAGAAGGGTTTCAAATTTCTCTCAAGCAGAAAAGGTCATACTGCAGTTGTCTATAAAGAAAATTCTGACTGAAACAATTGCAGTTTAAACTTCTTATACTTCATGAAAACAGCCTGTATCACAGCATTATTCCAAGAAGGAGTTGTCAGCATGTTTCTATGAAAAACAACTGAAGAACATCAGAATTTCTACAGACACTTTCATATACAATTCATACGCAATTTAAAAATAAATAGGGCTCTTTTTCTGTATCATATGTGCATGCCTCCTGTTCTTTGGACCTCAGCACATCAGTAGGAAAAGTAGAGCCAACTGCTGTGGGAATCGCACCTGTAATACATGAGGGTGACGTGGGAGTCAAGTAGGGGAATGGAGAATGGTGATACTCTTCTGCTCTCTCTTCAGAAAGCTAATTCAATTAATGATGTAACTCCTGGAAATACTGCTTTGCAGGATGGAAATACAAGCACTTTGTCTGTTTATCACAGCAGATAGAAAGTGGTGAAATGAACATGATCCACAATCTATGGATGACAGAGATGACAGTATAATCTTAAACCTAACACAGAGAGCATTATATATTACAACTGATATACAAAATCAGCAGTGTTTAACCAGAAATAACATGTGAGATGGCCTACTGCTGCAACTTAGCAAAAAATGCAGTAAATTCTTCACCCTTGGAAGGCTGAACAAATATTGCCCATCTTTCAAAAAGATAAATTACAGTCCTGGGGGAGACTGGTAAACCTGACATAGGAATTACCTGATGGATAGAGTAAGTAGCCCATGGAACTTTGGGCTAATGAAGTTTGCCATATTTTGCAAATTAATCTACTGGTAAGTTTTGATCATTTAGAACAAGCGGCAGTAACAATAAATACCAGAAATTAAGAACTAGTAGTTCTTGTTATAAGCATACCACACTCAGCCTGCTAACACCTCTTAACACCATGCCCATCATTGCCAAGATTAATATATTAAAACTATTACTGATACATTAATACCTACACGCAAATATCCCTTTTGTGACCCACATGTTTTGTTTTGCTTATCTATCATTCAGTTTTCTCTATTTGGTATATAGGTTGTGCTGCAAAGGAGAGGCTTTCCCATATTCCTTCCAGTTCCTCCCATGTTTTCCTATTTAGAAAGGTCTTATGATCTTTTAATAAACAGATCTTAGTTCAAAGGATGAAGGCTTGGCTCTTCATTTGACTTAAATGGCTGTATTTTAGTACCATTTTGCCTGCAGCTACCAGCACACCAAACTTAAGACAAGCGACCCTCTAACTGTTACATCTTATCACTGATTTTCTACCTATTCTACAGGTTAAACGTCTTACTTTATTAATACTTTTTCTCAAGTTTTGTGATGAGAAGATTACGCTAAAATTTATTCTGCTGGCTGCGGTTGTGGTCTCTGTTCTATGTAGACTTAAAGGTGAGACCTTTTTAAGGCACTTTTACCTTGTCAGGATTCAGTAAAACAGTCCGTTATGTAAATGAGAATTGGATCAAGAGTATTTTTCTCACTGTAATACAAGTACTTACATGACTGCACGTATCAGTAAGGTTTTAATAAGTCAATAGCTTTCACATAAATATTATAAACCAATCCCCTGACAGATCTTCATGTGAGTTTTCTTGAGGAATTGCTCTTTCTGTTAGTGTTGGTTCAGAATTGGAACATCACTGGAACAAAATAGTGAATCCAATATCCCTGCTTTTATAGTAAAAATAAACAAATATTTAATATTTGTTATTAAATCATTTAATACAGTCATTTAACTAAATTGTAAATTAAATCATTTAATACAATCATTTAACTAAACTGTAAATGATGTAATTGTAATCAATTACATCATTTAATCACAAAACTGAGAAAAATCACAAAAAACTTATTATTTTCTTTAAATGATGCATTCAACATCATTTCCAGAAAATTTTCCATTCCAGCCTGCAGTCTAGGAAATATATTCAGTAAAGTGCTGTAGCAATACTGGATCTACTCAGCAAAGAGAAGCCTATTCCAAACAAAATGCGAATAAAATGTATTTCTCTATTATTCTTGTTGCTAACTACCTCTGGATTTAACATGCCTCACTACAGCTTCAAGCTCCACTTCTTCATATACAGCATCCTGTTTCACAACATTTGGGTCTTTGCATTTCTTGTGGTCTATATGGTCCCAAGCCATGCACTCCTAAACAACTCCTATCCTTGATAATTGTTCATAAGATATTGGAGAGGCACTTTTTCCCATTCCTTCTCTTTTTAAAACCCTGTGAAATGCCTACTTCCTTTTCACAACATTTCATCAGCCTCCTGGTGATGACTCCTCTTCTCTTGGATCCCTGCCTCTCCCACTTACTGTGGGCAGATGAGAAATCACAGAGCATACAGAGTCAGTGGTCATGGGTGGGAGAAAGTAGCTCTGGAGCAGTAGTGATGTGAACCCAGATAATGTGTATGCTAACTGTGAGCACGAAGTCTCCTGCAGCAGAAAACAAGGATAAGAGCCACAGATGGAGGAAATGGACAGCAGGATTCAGTACTTTGACTATGATAGACATAGAAGATTTGGAGAACAACCAGGAGAACAGGATATGAACAGCCTCAAAGAACAGTGCTTCATTCCTTTTTATAAATTCAAGATTCATTCTGTATTTTTAAAACTTCTACTGTGCCTCTGTGTCAAACAAGAAAATGCCCCTAATGATATAGTATCAGTTTGTATCTGACATGGATGGATGGCACCTGAAAGTGAAAGACATTCTTATTTTAAAAGATTGCCCATGCAAAAAAAATGAATAAAGGTAATGCAAAACCAAAATGTTTAATCTTTCAGTGAAACTACTCAAATCAGTTAAGTAACTTGACCATCTCTTGCTTACTTTGAAAGAAACCCTCATTTACTTCTCCTAATGCTTTATTAGCTGCCCAGCAGTTCACCATTTGCAGAGCCTGCCATACTTTAGCCTTGCTGCAAATGATCCAGAACTTAACAGTTGTTATTTTTTAATTCTTTGCCTTCAGAAGCAAAACAGGTCCCTGCATTGTTTTATCACTGCTCTACAGTGAAAGCAAGATGTGTCTGAGAATAACAGCAGAATAAAGACATCCCTGGTGGTATGTATTTGCAGACAGACTGCAAGTCACAAATCAAAATCATGTAAATTGCTCCAAGAGCAATAGTATTCACCAGAGACTTGGATTCATTCAAATACTACACACCAGCATAAAAACTTGCACTGAAGTTGCCCTAAACAAAATGTACTTAAATGCACTAATTTTCCCAGAATCTTCTTATTCTGACAGCTCTCCATTTTCATTTTAGAATCCAAAAAGAGGGATTTTATGAAACTTTCACCATAAAGATTCCATTATACGTCTGTGTAGAATTTCACACAGGCAAAACATCCATGAGCAGGGAGGTGCAGAAGAGAAGAAAGTGATTCTGTGAAGAATTTTGCAAGGAATTTTCATGTTAGTAGGAACATAAAATCCAGAACATTGAATTTATCCATGCAAGAGAATTCTGAAAAGAATCCATTTTGTGTTGATCGAAATGTTCAGTTTTCATAAAAACAGTAACTTAAATTTGGACTTTTTTATTTTTAATTTTAATGTGTATATAATTCAGAACTATCTCAATTTAAATTAGTTTTCAAAGGAAAATATAAGTGCATGTGATTTAGGCTATCTAAACTATCCTTCCTTTGGCTTTTGAAATTAAGGCTTGGTGATAGTAATGTGATTTCACAGTCTTTGATTTTGAAAGAAATTATGCTCTGCATGAATAAATACTTCTCCTCACGATTTTCTCCTCATACAAGAGTTAAAAGCAAGACCAGAGAGCAGCGTCACCAAATTTCGTCCTTAAATGGACAGGCATATCCATGCAACAGCCATGCGCTACATGGCAGCAGCAAGTCCTTCATCAGCTCAGGTGAGAGGTGGCTAGGGTGCCTACAGGAGTGGCCCAGAGGGGCTTCTTGGTCTCCACTCCCATTGTCAGGGCTTCCTCCGCCCCGGTCTCCAGCACATGACACAGCTCTGCTGACCTGGTTTCCAGGTTTTCTGGCTAGACATGAGAGACCAGAGAGGGATTTTTGGAAACCGATGAAGACGAAATGGGGGAGGTGGGAAGTGAGCTCTCTGGAAAGCCTGCTGAAATCCCACTGAAAGCCAGAGGTGATGGAAATGCAGTTACTACATTGTTTTACATTAAGATTCCCACAGACATCTAGGGTAAGCTTTAGCTGATGGAACACAGATCTCCACATAGGAGACATCTAAGTCTATACTAGTCATTTGGGGCTCCCTTTATACTTCACAGAGAGAAATAGCTTTCTCTAGGATGCAATCCTTTTTGTCTTAAAAATAGTTTCCTAAAATAAGTCACACAAATTTTTCCAGACAGAAGTGGCTACTTCTTGACAGAACAGGAAACCCTGCCACACCAGCAAAAAGAGACATCCCCAGCCCAGACCTCCAATCCCAGGTCAGAAAAAGCACAGTCCTAGCTGAGCCCTTCTACCCTGGACATGTCTGCGAACACACTCTGGTTTTACAGCACCAAACTCCTCACCTAGGTTGTCAGCCCTCACTACATCCACCAGCCAACTCCTCTGTTAAAATTCCTTATGGCTCAGAAGCAGTTACATGTATAGAAAAAATGATTTGGCCAAGCCCAAATAATTCTTCTCCCATCAGATGTCTGCATACATACTATCCATATGTACAAGGTGCATTACACCAACCAACTTCTGAGTGACGCTAAGAAAACAGAATAAAAAGATAGAATTACATCAATGAATAAAGACTGAGACCTTTGGAGCCTGAAAGTAGGAAAGAGTATATTTCTTTCTTCTATATGAAAATTAGCTCAAATAACACACAGAAAGGGTTAACGTAAGGCAACTCTTGTGTTCTCTTCGTATATCTCTGAACCTTTGCTGCACTGAAAAGTGGAACATCAGAATAAAACTGAAACTGGATACCTTTTGCAGCAGTTCACAAGAATAGCTTATGAGGAATTAAACCAGGATCATCTACTTACTCTTTTTCTTAAATACATGATTTAGAAAACAAAGAGCTCTTGCCAGGAATCATAATAAAGACTTTTTTGTGGGGAAAAAAAAATACATAGATAACAGAACACCCTTTTTTCTTGTTTTCCGTTAGACAGGTCTAATAATAGGGATAGTAATAATGGTAGTTTAGGAAAGCTAAAATTAGCATTTAACAAGTATTTTATTGTTCACGATTTTAATGTCTATGATACTGTACTGAGAAACTGTATTCTCTAAGACACAAAATACAATACCTTGTTCATGTAAATGTTAGATGTCAAGACCTGACTTACTAAACACATGGTCTTCTAGTAACTTCCTAGGGCACCAATTTAAAGTTTCCAAAATGTCATGTCTTTACCAGACATGAATGACATGATGCTTTTGTTTCCTATGCCTATCCTGATGGTTTCATAGAGCATCTCAGAAGCCGTGAATGTAGAAGATGCAGATCACATGCAGTTAGTTGCACACACGAAAACCAGTAGCTGATTTTTTTCTTGTTTATGAAATAATACTCAAATTAATAAGTGAAGTTGTATGCTAATGCCGTCACAAAATGTCTTTTTTATTCTTATTTTCTTTTAAGCAGAAATTCCTGTACACACCAATTCAGAAAACAGTGCACTGCTTCAGGCTACTGCAGCCCAAACCTGCAGCAAAATATTTTTCTTGTTTAGGTAGGATAAGAAAACAAGCACGCCTTGAGATTTTCCCTGTAGAAATAATTTGCTTCACAATGTCATTTTCAGTGACTGTTCCACTGCTGTTTGTGCATTTTTTTGAATAAGCACATAAAGATATGCCTTAAGTAAGCTGACACACAGCTATCATGTTATTGTGTCATTCCATTACAAAGGAACCAGTTTACTACCAAAGAAAAGAAAACCAGCCTTTAAGTCAAACCGGGACATGTTGTATCGTCTCTGTCAGAGATGATACACATTAGGATAGACTCAGCCAAGTGTCAGCAAGCAAAGTGAGTACAAATCAGTGAGTACTACTTGGAAAATCACAGTGGCAGAGTTAAGTCTATTTGTATGCTCAAGCTATGTCCTAGTTACAGCCTGTGAGTTTCCCGTTAACATCATCACTAATCATAGCACTGGCTACACAGCTCTTGTACTGGCTACTAACTCACAAAAAACCTAGGTAAGAACAGAAGAATAACTCTGAAGGCCTAAAACATTGTTCTTTATTCACCAGTAGAACTATATTTAGATTCGCCTAAGCCTGAAAGAATCCGCCAGCCTGGTCACCCTGAGGAAGGCATAGAAGGAGAGCCTCCAGATGTCAGCCATACGGTGAAAGACAGAAATAAAGCAATACACAGACAGCTCAATTATACCTGGCTGCCCCCCCCCCCCCCCCC
>JANRGW010020027.1:0-10686 GCA_024733675.1 Psilopsiagon aymara | reverse complement strand
AGGGGCTTGGAGCAACTGCTCTATGGAAGGTGTCCCTGCCCGTGGCAGGGGTTGGAGCTGGAGGAGATTTAAGGTCCCTTCCAACCAAAACCACTCTGGGATTCCTATGATTCCTTCTGGTCCAGCTGCAACTGAGGATGGAGCAGTTTTGCAAGGCATCATTGATAAAGCACTAATTGAGGACAGAGCCTGTTTGCAGAAGCATTTTTAGCCTGGTGCATTCTAAGCAGCAACAAACAGCAAAGGGGGGAGAGGGAAGAAAACTAAACAGTGATTTTAAACTTGCTCTCAGAATGAACAGGAAGGTGAGTGGTTTTTACCGAGCAAACTCTATCCCATAGGCAGTCCTGGTTTCTGTACCTCCTCTTTGCTCTATGTGACTGGCAGCCGCAACCACATCTTTTACAGACCTGTAGTCATTTAAATGAAACTCATGGACGACGTCTTCCCCGTACTGAACAACTCCAACCTGGGGATTAAAGAATATCACAAAGAATGCGACAACCTGCTGCACAGCCAGGGGCTGCACACTTGGCCAACCACATGAAAAAACAGCCACTGTTACAACCAATCTCTCTGTCCCCATTTGCTCCAGTTTTCACTCGATGGGATCATAGATAATGCTCAAATGTACTCCTATTCTCTGGCAGCTCTCACTCATGCACAGCCCTCTCCTCCCCTGCTATAAAGGTTTGGGGTGATGCAGATGTGCTGTGCCCCAGTGCAGACCCCCAGCACCTCAAGGTGGGACTAAACATGGGGTTATTTGGGTTGACAGATGCACAAACCCTGCCCACATCAGCCCACAATTACTTATAGGAAGAGGAGGAAAATCAATTCACAGCTGCCTCGGCACAGGGACATACTTCTGTATTTCCATAGGTTTTCACCCTCCTGTCCTGGCTGGGATGTGGAGTGCTGCTCTCTCCATAGCTCATTAATGTGAGAGGTATTTCCATGGGATCAGCTTTAAAATCCATACATTGAAAGGGCACTTTGAGAACCCACAGCACCAATAGCATGATATTGGTGGAAAAGGGACATTGAAAAGGGCCCCATGAGCACAGTCAGGGGACTCTGGGTGACACGGGGGGCACACACGAGTTGTGCAGGGTCTTACTTGTATCTGGCCGGGGCCAATATAGAACTTTTTCAAGATGTTAATGAGGAAGTGCTGAACTTCAACCCAAGGATAGATGCTGTTTGATCCATCCAGGACTATGATGATGTCCATGTACGTCTGGCATCCTGTGAAAAACACATGGTGTGTTATTGAGAGCTTTTGGCAACGCTCACACAGGGGAGGTTTATGGCTTCGTTCCTCGCAGTCAGGTGCTTGCTCTTATGATTTGTTTGGGAAAAAGTCTTGTTGCGATCATTATAAGGACCTTTGGGCTTCAGCAAGGTAGAGAGAAGCCACAAGCATCCTCTCTGCCGAGAAAGGACTAAATAACTTGCTAAGAATAATACTCAGCTGCATCTTTTCTGATTCAGATTTAATCCTTTATCCGGTCTAATATCGTTGCATACTTCAAAGAGTGGCCCCTGCAGGCAGGATCCGGCCTCCGTTCCTCCCGCAGAGCAATGCTTTCCCCCTGAGTCACTCCTCAGCCCTGCCTGAACTTGCCATAGAACACCAGTCGGGCATTTCCTCCCCTTCCCATTAAATCCTCTGTGAGAGGCAGCCAAAAACCCCAGCGAGGACCCCAGGGCTCGGCTCTGGATTTAGGCAGTCGACTGGTTTTCAGTGGGGAAAATTGCTCAGCATCATCTGTGTTCCTTATACTTCATAGTATTATTTAGGAAAGTTGTAGAAAACCAGAAGATGCTGGATTTTCCAGGGACAGATTCATTGTCTGCCCTTTCCATCTACTGTAGGCATTTATGGGTTAGCACATCTACAGACTGGAGTCGCACGGGGATCACTCCATCACTGTGGTCCTCGGCTGCGTGCTACCACCTCCATCCCCTGCTCACCCCAGAAACCTCTGCATCCCACTTACTGAACAATAACACCATGCTCATTCACGAGCTTCCCTCTAAAACACCAACTGCCCTCTGCAGCAAGGGCCAAAACCATCTCTTGGCCATAGAGAGGGGAGAGACACTGAGAAGGTCACGGTGGGTTTTGCCTTTACTGCTTCTGCCACCCCAAAGTCTCATTTTCCCATGCCCTGCTCTATGCCACGAGAATTAATCAACCCCAAAAGGGTGATGGAGCTGGGACATCGCATCCTGTGCCCAACTGAACAAGGACCTTCCAGGAGCCCTGATGCTGCAGGACAGGCTTCTGCAATTTATTACCTGTTACAGGAAAGCCAGGAAGCTTATTTAATACCTCAAAATGAAATCACGTATCCAAAATCACAGATTTGGGCCAAGCTATTCAGCTTTCAGTCAATGAACACTTTGTTTTGAGTGGCCAAGGTCCGAATTCTTTCCCTATTTTGCCTTCCTAGCTGTGATGATAAAATATTCTGGATACTTTTATTTCCAGCTTTGGAAGAAGAAGGTGTTTTTTGTCTTCCCCTGGTGTCAGTCAAAAGGAAAATGTTTACCAGATGTCTGTGCCTGTAACCCCCTTTGAATCACTTCCCTGCAATCATTTCCTCTGCTCTCTTGCCTCCTCTCAAACACTGACATCTCTTTGTTTTCTCAACGGGGCTGAAGGGATTAGAGAACAGAAATCCCCTCGGGCTTCAAAGGCGGGGTTAGAGCTGCGGGGCACCATTGATTCCCATACTCTGCAGAGCTGGAGCCACCGTCTTGGAGAACCTGAAGTTGGAGTTGACCCGGGAGCACATCCCTGTGGTGTAGTAGGAGCTCCCGCACTCGTGGGACCAGAGAGGGCTGCAGGCCTGGGGAGGGAAATAAAGCATCAGCCATGGGTTGAAAACAGCCACTTTTTATTGGTGCTTCGCTGCTGTCCTCTCCTTTGGCATCATTTTCCCCATGGAAGGTGAGGTTTCTGAGCCCTGCAGTGCATGCAGCTTGTGTATAAACACACCAAGAGGTGTATTTGCATGCATTTACATGCTGATGTGCATGCATCTCTGGGTTTTGCTTGCCTTTACACACTGTTGTACACACATCTGGTTTTACACGCTGTTGTAAAAGCCCCCTTTCCTCACCAGAAAGCTGTTGTCCTTGGGGTTGGTGGCCAGGCTGAGGCCAAGGCGCATGTTGTCCTTCCGCTCGGAGACATTGGAGAGCGTTACCCGTCCTTCGAAGAGAGGATGAGGTTAGGGACCACTGCCGAGCAGGGATGCTGAGCACCCATCCCACATCCCCGTGGTGCTCCCCATCATCTCTGGAGCAAAGCGGATCCACCTGGATGCTGCAGGAGTGGTCTCTGCCTGCTTACACTGCAGATTTTGTGCTTTCGATTAATTTTGGAAGCATCAAGATGAGAATTGGTTTTCCCCCTCAGATGCCACAGCCAAGAAAGACAAAAGCCTTCCAGGGAGTGAAGCTGTGAGTCAGAGATGGCACCTCTTACACTGCCAGTCTTTCGGAATGAACCCCTCTGAGCAGCTCTAGCATCTCGAGGTTTATTGCACGAGCAGCAGGCATTTAGTGGCTGATTTATCATTGTGCATTGCTTTTGTTTCCCATGTTTCACAAGCCAGAAACTGGGAGCAGCCCCCAGGGCAGCCCTGTTAATGCCAATATCATTGAGCTGTGACACAAACACTGCCATTCCTCTACTTAGGGGCTCAGGGAGATGCAGCTCCCTGTGACCCAGGGCTCCTCTTCGCTGTTTTACCTGAGAAGCAAACTGAGAGGGAGGAAACTGGACAATTAATAGTAAACATGGGGGTTGGCTTCGTTGCCTGTGGCCTTTGGAAGCTTCCTGCTGAGGTTTAAATTTAGGGGAGGCTCAAAACCCAAGGTCTATAACGCAGAGCTCAAAGGAGCTCAGCCTGAAGCTGAGCAGCTTCAAACAGCCCTCACTTCCCCCCTACAGACCAACCCTGAGCTTCCTTCACCCCACCACGGGCATGTACCACAGCAAAGCCAGAGGAAAAGGGGTTTTATCCCATGTCATAAATCCTCAGCATCCCAACTGCAGATGCTGCCACCCGCTGTCCTGCTCTGGTGCCCAAGTAACACATCCCCTGCAACCACAGGGTCACATCTCAGCTCCTGCTTCTCCACACTATGGACACCTCTGCTGTTTGCCCACTGTCAGCTTGGCATCCCCCCAGGGCATCTCCATGCCTGGTTTTACTCAATGGCCTCAGTGCTAACCAGACACGTGAGTGGATTGGGAATAAATCAAATAGGATGTGCTCATGGAGCCAATCTTTGCATTTAAACAACATTTCCAATGGAGAAAAGATTGCTTTTTAGCAAGAGTCAAATTTACACACGCGAGAGATTCATCTCCCTGAAGAATCTCGATGTTCTCATGGAAAACAATACATAAAAAGGAAAAAAGAAAATTGTGTTTTGAAAATCTGGAGCCCATCAATCAATACTGCAGAGGATCCGGACTTCCTCCTCCCTTTATCAGCTCTGGTAGAAACCAGGACAGTTCAGATTCATTATGATGAAAAATGAAGTGAGAACAACTGCTCCATCTGCTCCAATGATAAAACCTTGTCTCAAACCCCAGAGATGCCCCTCAGGACCATGTGAAAGTCCCTGGCTCTCACATTCCATGCACAGATGGGGATGTGCCCATCGGATGTCCCACTCCAGACAGCAAAGGGGACCTCCTGCACTGCCTTCACCAGGGAAGGGCATGTCCTGATGTGCCTTTGCCCAGGGAATTGCTGCAGCGGGCACATTGTCTGAGCATCTCCTGAAGAGGGAACACAGACACCGCCATCTGCAGCCAGGTATTTGCTAGAGGGACCATTACCCATTGCTAAGCTCATTCTGATCATTTAATAAACCTGTTTGAGCTCTATTAAATAAATAATTTCTTTACTTCCTCCTGATCTGCTTCATTTTACCCTAATATTGTTTAAAGCCCAGCACCAAGAGTAGCAATAATTCCTTATTGAAAAATCCTCCTAAAACATACAGTCCTCCTGCTTTTGGGGGCAATCTTGCCCTTTTTGGGGCAACAGGGAGCATCTTTACAGACCAAAGCAGTGAAAACGAGCTCAGCTCCCCCCTCCACATGTGGTACCGAGGTTGAGTTTGGTGCAGTTGCTGTGGGTGTCGCTGGTCAGAGGGCACTTGTAGACATCTCCAGTCTTCTGTTGGCCATTGGTTTCATAGGGAGCTCCCACCACCAGCCTGTGGGAAAGAGGAGTCCATCAGTGCCCAGTGGCTGGATGGGAGGTGTGGGAATGAACCCACAGAGAAGGAATTCCCAGCCCAAGTCCTCGGCTTGGCTCAGGAGGTGTCAGGAGAGGGGACACCACCATTCCCCTGACCTGACTCAGTGCAAGCAGTGAAAGCACTAATTCAACTCCCCCTTCATATGACGGCAGCAGCAATAAGCTGGGGATGACGACTCAGTGCTGCTTGGAAGTAATGCCCATCAGGTACCAAATGAAGAGTTTATATCCTAACAATAAATACATAATAATGTGCTGCCCCATCCCTGCAGTGCTCAAGGCCAGGTTGGACACAGGGGCTTGGAGCAAGCTGCTCCAATGGAAGGTATCCCTGCTCATGGCAGGGGTTGGGACTGCGTGAGCTTTAAGTTCCCTTCCAATTCAAACTGGTCTACGATGCTATGAATAGCAAGGAGGTGATGTAGTAGTAACAGCAGCTCACACTGGGATCCACAAGGAATTTCTGCATCTGGGACATCAGAGGTGTTTTTCTCACTTCTACTTGTAAGACTTGACCAAACCAGCACAAAGCAGCTAACTAAAGGAGGAGGAGAGTAAGACCTGAGGAATGTGACCATTCCTTCCAGGCTAGTTCAAAAATACCCTCAACCACGAGTTACTGGCATCTTCTGCTCCCAATGTGTATGCCCAAAATAAATCTGCTCCATTGCTTTTTTTTGCTGTCAAAATCCTATCGGTGGATCACCAGATAAGCAGGACCTCTTTTGCTCTGCATCACCCTCCCCAGCAGCTGGCAAAGCAACTGTCCCCAGTGCAGATGCTCCCTGTTAGACCAGAAATGGTAATTTTTTTAAAGCTGTTGCTTCTACAGAGACACTGAACTGTCATTCTTTTATTCCATCACTATAAAATGGAATTGCCACCAAATTAAAAGCTCCAAATCCTAAGCAGCGTTCAAGGATTCTCATGGAAATACTTCCTGTCTTGCAGCTTCTTTGCTAACGAGGATACCAACTAGGGGAAAATACCAACCATCTGGAGGGCTCCTCAATAGCATCAGGAAGCTCAGGGAAGACTGGCACCTTCTCCCTGACCTCTACAAGGAGTTTGCTCATGCCCCTCTGCCATGCTATCAATGCCCGTTCGCTATGGGCAGACATGGGGTTAAGATGGAAGAGGTGAAATGAGAGGAAAAGACCTTGAACATGAAAAGAAATAAAGGTTGAGACACTTGAAAAGATAAAGTTCTCCTTTCCTAATTCTTAATCCCTGAGAGCTTTAATATGAATGGGATTTAAGATGATCTTCTCAGAGCAGCTCCCCCTTGAGGTGCCTCCCCCTCTGGAATCCTACCCAGGACTTTCCCATTGATTAACATTCACATATTAATACTATCACACTTCCTATAAATAAGTATTCCTGAACACCAGCTGTTGTTAAGTTGAAGCATCTCATCCAGATGTGAGACAGTAACGAGGGCAAACCACATTCCCCCAGTTCCCAGCCTCACGTCAGGGCTGGGAGCTCAAAGACAGCCCAACTATTTGCAGCCGCTGCCAGCAATGTGGAGCTCATGAAACCAGAATTCTTGTCTCCCAAAGACAATGGAATTGTTTTCCCTTTCCAGTTAAATTTAAGTGATTAATTAGCTGAAGCTGACAAATTCTCATGGAAACCTGGCAGCTCGGGAAGAGGCTTTTCCAGCTGTTTGAAAGGTGCCGGTCACAAGGATGCTGTGAGTGGTCCCCAAAGTGGGCTGTCAGAGATGCTGCTCTGCTCACCAGCTCACAAGCTGCTTGCAAACCATTTCCTTCACTTTGTGGTTTGTAAATCTGTGCTCTAAATGTTGTTTTTCTGTTAAAAGGAAAAATTCCATTCCAAATCACCCAAATCCAATCACAGCATCTCACTGTAGCAGGCAGCCCTGCTCCAACCTCACTCTCCTCCTCTCTGCACACCCTTGGGTCATCCCAAATCTCCCCATAGGGTGACAATCCCCCCCATCAGCCACAGCCTGATGCTAAACAAGCAAAGCCTCTGCAGCAGCCAGCCCTTGCGTCATGGCTTGGCTAATAAATGAAGCCTTAAAAGCAAATAAGAACCAAACAAGCCCGCCCTCGCCTTCCTTTTCATGTGCTCCGTATGGGGACAACAAAAGCAAAATAGAAGAGGGGATTAAATGCAATAGGCACAGACTGCTCAGAGCAACATGTCTGAGGATGTATTTTTAACTTTCATCTGGGGAAAAACAAGAGAAATAAGGAAAACCAGGCTGTTGGTGGAAATACTCGAGGAGCCTCAGCACAGCCAGTGGAGCGGAAACCCAGCTTCTGCTTTGCAAGCAAAGCCCCCATGCTGGGGCTTGCTCCTGGTGCCCTGCCCGGGCTCCAAGCATCAAAATGATGTGTTAAACTCAATTTGCATCTCTTGTTAGTGTTGGTTTAAGGGGGTTGTTACACGTGAGCAGCGTGTGCTACACACAAGCCGAGCTGCTGCAGTGCTTCAGTGTCTGAGACAATTAAAATCACAGCAGCTCAGAGCTGATTGAGTTATTGGGGTTTTTCTCTCAGTCAAAACATGATCTGGTGAAATTCCCTGTGTCACAGACACTCAGTCATGCAGTTATCTTGGTAATGAACCTAATAAATGATGTTTGGCTGGAGCACCTCTCGTAGAAAAACATCCATCCCTGATTTGAAGGCATCAATGAGGGAGAAGACAGAGTTTCCCTGGGAAATCTGTCACAGGGTTCATCCCTTCAGAATCCACAGATGTTCCCCCAGGCTTCTGCGCTGAGGCAAAAGGATGTGCCCATCCCCAGCATCCCATCGTCCAATCAACAGGCCTGGCTCTGGCTCTGCTTCACTTATTCCATCCCTATTTATCTTCATTTATTATTCTCTACTGCATTAATTACTAATTTCTACCCATTGCCCTATAAGTGCTGTTGGCTTTTCCCAGCCCTTTCTCTAGCCAGGGCTGTATGAACCAGCATCTTTGCCCAAACATATCTCAGCCCCTTGTCTCACACACACAATGATCCCATACCCCAACATGAGCAGCCCCCAGGGACCCCTCAACCTTTCTGCATCTAGCAAATTCCTGACTTTTTAATGGAATAACCCTCCCCTGGCACATCAGGCTCCCTGGGCGCATTGAGGAGACGCTGAAAAGCTCATTTTGAGCCTTAAGTTCTCTTGATTAAATGGAAAGAAATCAGGAAAGGAAGGTATGTCTCGCTGGTGATTGGAGAACGCAGGGATCAGGGAAGGAATGGAGACACTGCTATACTTTTCACAGGATTTTTCAATCAATGGGACACTTAATCTCCTGTAAGGCAAAATCACTTGCAGTTAATTTAGTCAAGATGGAACTGAATGAAGAAGTGATTCAGGAGGTTCAGGAAAGGGAGGGCTCAGCTATGGAAAACTTTAAACCTGATCGGAGCTCCTTGAGGGTGTGTGACAGAGGAATGGACCTTGAAGTGTTTTTCCCCACACTGATGGAAAGAAAACCCTAGTGGGATTCCAAGGAGAGGCTGAAACAGTGGGGGAGGCAATGAGAGGGGGCAAAGGAGGATGTGGGACCTGAAAATGAGCCCTTGGGCTGACAGCAGCTTTCTTCGCAGCCTCTGGCAAATCATTTGTCCAACCTCTGGTCAATTTTTCATCTTTGAAGAGGAGACAGCTCTGCTGAGGAGCAGAGGCCATGCAGGACGGAGCTGCTGATGGGAATTGGAGCCCATCGCTCACTCTCCCCGTCTCCCTGTGTTACCTCAGTTAACAGAAGCATGGAATGGTTTGGGTTGGAAAGGACCTTAAAACTCATCAGTTCCAACCCCGTGCCACAGCGTCCCCTAGAGCAGGTTGCTCGAAGTCCCATCCAACCTGGCCTTGAACACTTAGACAACCTTGATAGACCATCTACTAACTACTTAATAGACAACCTCACGCTACAGTACTCCATCCCCGCATCTGGGGCGGTTTAGGGCATTTCTCTGCCTGCAGAAGGTGTCCACGTGCCACTGATGCTCACGAGCACCCTTGCTTGTTATTCTTTCAAAGGCTGATCAGTGTTTCTCCTGCTTTAGGACAACCCTCTCATTGCAAAATGAAACACAAACATGACTGTAATTCCCCAGCAGCTGTGCACGCCGGGCCGAGCCGGGAATGATGCTCCTAATTACACATCCCATTCCCACAGCACGTCTGCAAACCCCTCCCATGTCCGGGCAGGACCTGGTGAACCATCCCCCTCCACACCAAACAGCCACATCATGGGACCAGCCCCGAGGGGACCCAGCAACCAGGACATGGGCACAAGCAGGGTCTGAGCCCTGCTTGATGCTGCAGCAATGCCACAGCATCCCAGTAAGCAAAAGCGCTGCTCTGCTTAAAATAGCATCTGATGGTGCCTTGGAACTTGTCTGAGGAGCTCGCAGCATACTGTGGTCAGCAGTAATGGCACTTGCTTGGTTTTCCTGCTGTAATTTTTTCCCTTGTACTTAGGGCTATTGCAATAAAGAGGTGTTTACAGGCGAGGCCTCTCAGTGATTCTTGGCCTGGCCGTGGGTTTCCAGTGCGGTGCAGGGATTTGCTGCTCCATGTTTCCTGTAGGCTGCATGCGTTCCTCAGGACTCTGTGATCTTTGGCTTACTCCTGCAGCTTTCCAAAGCAAATGCTGGTCTCTGACTCTGGTTCTTGCCTGGTGCCTCTTGCTTTCCCCAGTCACCCATTATCACCAGTTAACAGCGTCTGGGGGGGTCCCCTACCCATGGATCTCTGCATTGGAGCCACTGTTGGGTCACTAGCTCCAATATCAGCTCAATCCAGCTGCCCTGGACCAGGGCACCAAGTCCCCCAAGCTCTAAATAATGAAGATGTGAATGCAAAGGCCTTTAATGGGTAAATAACATGGACTGGGAAGGATCAAGACCCTCTTTCTCCATAGAGATCCGAAGTGAGCAGCACATGTGTATTGTGGCGGCACAGCAGGACTCAGTGTCTATCCACCTCCAGCCTCACTGCAGCAGGGGCACTGGTGAATGGATGCTAATGCTATGGTGCAATGAGGATGCTTTAGAAAACACCAAGGAGACAGTTTTCCTCTGTGATCCAAGGAGTTGGCCTTAGTGGGTCTCCTCCAGCTCTTCCTCAAAATCCTGGTGCATCTCAAAGGGGAAAGCCCACCCGTGCATCGCGCCAAGCAAAGGTAGGTCAGGGAATTAGAGGTTTGGAAAAGCCTCTGGTAAACCCACAGAGTTGAGACAGAGGAAATTTCCCCCTCTTTGCAGGGGCCAGGCAGGATAGAGATGCTGCTGGGATGCCTGGGAACCCAGGAATCATAGAACCAGTCTGGCCTTGAGCACTGCAGGGATGGGGCAGCCACAGCTTCTCTGGGCACCCTGTGCCAGCGCTCAGCACCCTCACAG
>JANRGW010020024.1:27407-38679 GCA_024733675.1 Psilopsiagon aymara | reverse complement strand
AGGGAAGTTGTGAATGCTCCATCCCTGGTGGTGTTCAAGGCCAGGTTGGACAGAGCCTTGGGTGACATGGTTTAGTGAGAGGTGTCACTGCCCATGGCAGGGGGGTTGGAACGAGATGATCTTAAGGTCCTTTCCTACCCTAACTATTCTATGATTCTGTGATCTGACATCAGGTTTCCTTAAGAGTGGTATGTTCCAAGAACTTGGAAGATGCAACCATCAGTTTGTGTTTCACATTCTCAGTTTTCAAAATATTAACCAGTTCTAGCACAGTATAAGAACAGGTACACCTGCAATGGAGTAAAGAGTTTTTTCTCTTTACATCATGAGATTTGCTGAAGGGTTGTTAAAGATGAAAAAAATTCCATTTCCTGTAACAGCTGCTATAAACTGTTTGCTTTTTCAAAGTACCCTTTGGCCACCATTTTGGATGAAATACACAAGTTCAGACCCAGCAGAAAAAAGGCGCATTTTAGTATAGTTTGTTTTAAGATACTTATATTTTCATGTGGAAAGTTTTGCTTCTTAACCCCACCTCAAATATCCTGTGCAGTTTTATCTGAGCAAGCCATTTTCCTTCTTACATTTAATATTTAAACCCAACTTTTCAGCTGCCTCTGCTTTGGCTGAGGACATGTGGCCTCTCAGTCAAGTGCTTACATGCTAATTATAATTATCCAAATTCCATTAAATCCATTGCTAATTCAGAATATTAGAGTTTTAGCTATCTCAGCCTATCAGCCTCTAATTACCAGGATGTTTGTGCTTTTAGCCTTCTGACAATTGACAACAGTGCTTGTTGTCAGCAACCATGCTTGTAAGCAGGACCATAGTTTCATTTCCACTGCATACACAAACATTAAGCCTGTATAAGGAGTTGGTAATCTCCAATTTTATTGATAACCTTCACATATTTTTGTACTGGGCAGCCTGCCCATGCTGCAGCTGCTCTCTCTGTAAGTCAGCCAGAGGTCTGGCAGTGAAGGATCCATGGCCCTTGCTTTTTTCTTTGGGCAAACAGGCAAACAGGGAAGCATATTTTGTCTAGAAAATGGTTCAATGTTGTAACTTTGTTTCCAAACTGAACTACTATTGGACTACCATAATTTGACAGAAAATTGAGTCTGTGAGCAGTAGCTCCAGTGCAGGCAAATGCCCTTCCTAAGTCAAACTGACTCCAGTTATCAGAGACCAGAACATAAACTGGGCACTTCTCATGGACAAGATACTAGATTTTCTTTGTTGACAAGAGATTTTCTTCATTAAGCCAGTTTTAACCCCTTGTCTTCACCTCAGTTTGCACATCTGCTCACATTCATACAGATACAAATCCTTGACTATAATAGCAACCTGCCATGCCCTGCGAGTTTACCACTATACTTTATATTTACCTTTTTCCTTTAACCCCCTTGAAATTACCTTAAGTGAAAATACTTAACAGCTGTCAAAGAGGAAAAAGAAGGTTTCTCAATTGGTACTTCTTCAGGTATCACTTCAACATCTGTCTACTTTTATGTTCATTCCGAATTTGGTTGGGGCAGTTAAGGGCAGTGCAGATGTTTGGAAGGGAATTTTCATTTTCAAGCATGAGGAGACTGATGAGTATTTCCTCTTCCATCATAGCTCCTAAACAGGTATTCTCCCACTCCCTCCCAATATATTCAGTTACTTCCCCCCACCAGTTAAAATGCTCTCAAAGATCAAGTCTGATTTAAGCTGCATTTGTTTGTAAAAATTCCTTTATCTATGTATTGATATAGAATTGAATGCCTCTCACCAATTTTAGTATCTATAACATGGATGTTTATATCTAGCTTAGACATCACTTGAGGTCAAGAGAAAAGAATGCTCAGCAGTGGATTTCCTTGCCAGTTCTGTCCTCTGTTAATCACTGCTGTACCTCTGCGGAGCACTACTCGCACCTCCTAAAGGAATTTAGAAGACTTGGTCTGTTGTAGATCATCTATATAGTAAATGAATAATGTTAGGTAGGAAGGATCTCATCCTGTCTGTCTCAAATGTTTCATTCTTTGGGATCAGGGAAGCAGAAATAAATAATATAAGTAAACAGCTAGTGCTACTGTTGCAACACAGGAACTTCTGCCTGCAGCAGACAGATACATGATCACTCACAAAACATTCCTGAAATAGGGAAACTTCATTTATGCTGCTAACATGAATTTTCATTCTTACAAAATTGGATTTGTGCACTGGGGGATGTGTTTATTTTCTCAAGGTCCCACACCTTAATGCTTTTTAATCAGTTTTATGATTTTGATAGTAATGGAGGAGTTCAAAATTCTCCCAATTAAATTCCCCACAAAGTGTTCTATTTCAAAAGAAAATATCTATACTTGTGCTCCATTAAGATTCTATGCATATTATTTCACTACAGGGCATCAATGAGAAAACCAGTGACTTCATTTTGGGTGACAGGTTTCATCATAGCTGTATGTCATCTCAGAATGGTATACATCTTCATAGGACTACTGGAGATGACATCACTAGTATTTTCTAGCTGAAGATGTACATACTGTTCACAGGTTGAAAGTTGATCGTGCATAATAGGTTGGGTGCATATTTGCAAAAGCATGTTGAAAATTAAATTTAAGTGTGGATACAGAGAAATGTAAACACTTAAAAGGGGGCTGCTTAGCTTATGAAAAGCTAATTGAGAAGTGACTTGGGGACAAGAGTATTAGTTTCATTACAGAAAAAAGCTACTGACAGTTGAAGTTCTCTTTCACGTGAAAAAAAAAAAAAATAACCTACTAGATACTCATGACAAGAAGATAGTTGAACTAAATAGGAAACTGGGCCAGAATTTGCAACATTGAGATTAACTAATTGCTGAGGGAAATTACAGGAAAAATGCTGGAGTCTGAGTGGCCAGATGTCTTCAGATCCAGTCTGGCTTCTTTTCAAGGTATTCTTTGGCCAGTCTCAACTTGTACTTCAAGAAAGCACAAATCATTGGCTTCGGCACATACTGTAACATATGAAGTAATCTAATGCTCCTTTTTCAGCCATAAACTGAATGGAAAGGATGTGGCTGCACAATCATGTAATTGTTTTAATATTCATTTTCTCTCCATTTGATGGAATTTGCAGGAACCACATATAGCACTAACTTTAGATTAGACACCTGACACCAAATCAAGCCACATCCTCAGATCCAGATGCTCCTGTGCTGGAGGAGGCACAAAGACACAGGAGGTATAGCTTCCACTAAGACTTTTAGGTTACAGATTGTACAGGGAGCTATAAGTAAGAAGAGTTGATAGGGAGTCCATCTGATTTTTATTTTAACTGAGTAATGTTTTCAGACAATTTTTCACAGACAAGTTTTCAACATTCTATTAACATTAGCATGACTTAGGAAAGCCTATAGTTCATGGAATATAATTTAAAATATTGAAACAGGAGTCTTATTTTATTTTATTTTATTTTAATTCAACTGCAGGTTCTGAAATACAAGTAACAATAGCAAGATGTAATTTATAGCACTTCTGTGGCTATATTGGGCAGGATGTAGGACTAAATATTCACAGTTCATTCTTTGCCTGAAATTCTTTAAATTCATCAACAAGCAGCCTTTTTCTTTATTTCAGTACAGTATGATCTGATTTTAAAAATTTATTGTAAAAATATAGTTAAGCCAGAAATGTAAGGTTTGTTTTCTGGATGCCTTTTCAAGTGGTTATTACTGAGGTGAGAAAATCAGCAGAGAATTTAATTCTGAATAAGTTAGTATTTTAAGAGCATTTAAAGGTCTTTGGTATTCCTTTTTGCTTGTTTCTGCGGTTTGTTATTGGTAAAAAATAATCATTGTCTTAAGTAAATTCTCATAACAGTATTGTAACAAAGAAGGTTGCACTATTGTAGCATTGATGGCACTGTTCTTCTTTCGTTACTGTCTGAAGAAGTTGTTTATTCTTTCTTTGTTGCTGATTCAGTTTTTACTACTTCTTCAGGTGTCAAGTTGAAAACCCTCAATTTTAGTGCCCATGAGTCTCAAGTATTGCACTACCAATTTCTGTTTGAGACTTGACATCTGAAGTGGAATACTTTCAAAGAAACATTGATTTCACTTTCGGTATGACTGTACTTGAATGCAACAAACTGAACCTGAGAACATTACTGATAACTCAGTAATGAAACCAGGAAGAAAAAAAAAGGAAAACCCAAAGGATCTGAGTCCCCTTGAGCAGAGGAGGGAATGGGCATGCCCCTTAAAGTTTGCTTTAATACAGAAATGATCACAGGGTTCTTACCTGTAGGAAAGATGGGAATTGGCTATCCATAAAGCTATCACCTTGGAGATAAAGATGTCATGGTCAATGAAACAGCAACTCCAAAATTTGCCCTTAATGCATCTTCCCTTGACAAGAGGAAACTTCAGGGAAGGGTCTTTTGGAAAAGTGCATTTAAAGTAGAAATACACCATAACAGTCATAGACTCTTCTGTGAGATAAGCAAAAAGTAGCAAAACTACCTGGCAAAATGAACTACCTGGCAAAATATTGTATCTTTAGATTCTGCTTCATGGTAATATTTTGTAATTTATCCTCTTTTTTAACCTTTAATGAACACTATCTCTAGTCATACATTCTCATTTCTTAACATCTGATACTGTTTTTGCACTCAGTGGGATACCAGAAATGCACTAGAAACTTTATAGTATAAAAAATTAACACAAGATTCCTGTTACAGACCCAGATGCCCAAGGTTATTGTCACATCTCAAAAGTGAGGTGGGAACATCTCAACAAAGGAGTGAGAGTTTGTTGATTGATTGTTATAAGCTGCACAAAGCTTCAATGTATTCTGTAACCGCACTAGGAAATAATGGCAATGAATTAGTTTTGCAAAACAGGTTCATTATGGTGTGCTACTGAGCACCTTAATACAAGAATTTATTTACCTGGCATGAGCATGCTCACAGCTTTTAGGAGGATGTGTTCTTCAGTATTTTAAACATACTTGATATTAGTTAAGTTCCACTTGTTAATTAAGTGAAGGGAAGAGGGAACTAAGGAATATGTTCAGTACATCCGGGAAGAAACAAGAGGCTTCACACCTCATAAGATATACTGTATAAAGGTACTATTTGAACTATTTTTTTTTTAGAATACAGTAGCACTGCAATCCTTTTCCACAGACAGTTAGGATAGTTTGACCTGGCTGCATACCACAGGAGATTCAGAAATCAATCTGTACCCAAGCTGGTGTATCAAATTCTACCTTCTGTAATTGCAAACATGCAAGTTTTAGGAGAGAATATACCACTTTGTTTAGAAAAAACTTCACAGATTTATTCAGCTTTGACTCATTTTGCACTTCACTGTGTAAATCCCTTGGATGTTGAGCATGGGTAAAGTATAGAAGTAAATGAATTATACCTTTTCATTTGTAGAGCTCAGCATTTCATCTCTGTCATACCACTGTTATAAAGTAGATGTGGTCATTAATCTTCAAATAATTTATCAGATGTGTGTTTCACACTAGAATGTATTGAACTGCTGTATAATCACATTGTGGTTTCATTATTGCACCAATAGAAGATGTTTTATTTCAGTTCCGTTAGCACCTCCTGCAAAATCAGGCATCACATTTTCTCTCTTTTTTACGCACATGATTTGTGGAAGATTAAGGGCCCAGTCCAACTCTTCAGAAAGATAATGGCAGCCTTTCAGTCAGGGTGTCCCATTAATTGCCTGATGTGAAGAATTAATTTCACCATTTCAGGCACCATTTGCATGATTTTTTATTTATATATAGAATGCAGTTCCTGAAAGTTTTTCATGGACTAAATAAATGAAGCAGCACTGGATACTATATAAATATCTAGAGGATAAAATAAGATCATATGAAAATAAGGTAAAACCCTTACAAATAAGTGTACAGCATACAGAAACTTCTTATTTAATAAACACATTTGTGGCATAGGCTTAATTTTTAATTATGTTTATAAATGAAGGCTCAGTATCCAATTTCTCTTGTATTTTTGAACATTTTTGCTGCTATTGGAATTTCGCAAATTTGAGTTTGAATATTAATTCTCTATAAATATATATAGCTGTACTGTCTTTAATTTTTTGTATGTTTTACTTATTGTATTTTATTTAAAAATATTTTGGAGATTGGATTATAGGGGAAGCAAACAACAGTAGTCCATGCCTTTGAAAATGCTAAAAAACGAAGTGCTATTCCCATGTATGATAGAGGTCATTGACTTTGCATTCACCTTAAGGTTGTTTGGATTAGATGCTTATTCAGACAAAATCAAATTGTAGAATACTGCAGTTGTCCAGAGTGTCCCAGCAACTACCTGATTTCAGGTGAGTTCTTAGTTATATGTAAGTTTTAACATATATATAAGTTTTTAACATATCCCTAGTATTTTTGGACAAGTAAGAAAGGCACATATAGAGAGAGGGAAAAACAGACTAATAGAAATAGCTGGGCAATCATTTTTAATTAAGTTGTTACAGATCAAAAAGCAGACCCCTTCACTAGGCTTGCTTTGCTATTTTATCTCCACACAAGCTCTAATTAATACTGTTGAAGGATCAATGCAGCACTTCAGTGCTTCACAATCTTTTGTCAATCTACCTGCCATACTCCTGAAGAATGACATCTTTATTTTCTTCTTACAGTGCGACTCAGAATTAAATAAAGGTATTTGATCTTGGCAGATGGACAAATCTTTCCTATTTTTCTTGTCTGTGGTGTAAGTTATAACATATTAAAAGTGTGGAAAAATGTTGCTTTTATTGTTTTGGGGTTTTTTTTGGGGGGGGAGGTTGGTTGGTTTTTTGGTTGGTTGGTTGGTTTTTTTCTAAGAACAGGAAGAAAGAAAAAGGAGAAGAGTTAAAAATATACTGAAAAGATATGAACTTGCTTCTTCCTATGCCAATGGACCAGGCTTAAAATTTCCATTGCGGTTGCTAAGTCGTTAGACCCTGGGCTAAGGAAAGGCAAAGAGAGGTAAGATGGATCTCATCTCTTTGTAACTCAGTCCCTGCAGAATTCTACAGATTGCCCTGCCAAAGCACATGAAATGCAGTTTGTGTTGCAGAAAAGGTGGTTTTTCAGGGCACTCATCTGGGAGCAGCAAGCCACAGATTCTTGCTTCTGATGGCTGAAAAGAGAGCTAAAAGTACCAGCATTTTTAGTTCATGCAGTAAGCTTTGAGGAAAATGGATCTTTCAACAACTCTAGGGTAACCATGGCTGTGTGGTACAAATATCTCATCTTATTTTAACACGGGCAAATAAAGCCCAATAAAAGTGTTCTTTAAAGCTATGCTCTATTAGAAGTCACACTACAGTGAGGTAACTGAAATGTGGAAAGCTCAGTTCAAGTAAGTTTGAATTGAAATGCTCATAAAACCCGCCTCATCTTTAAACCTTTCTTACAGTCATGCTTTCTAATCATTAGTGTTCACTGTCTCCTTGGACACCAAAACCTTTCTCCACATCTTCTCTGAGGCTCTGCTTGTGTCACCACATGCTGCTAGGGAATCCTGTGCTGCAGGCCATCCATCCATCCATCCATCCATCCATCCATCCATCCATCCATCCATCATTTCCCATCCCTGTGAGCGGTCCCAAACCTTCTCACCATTGCCTGCAGGAAAGGAACCTTGTGCGTTTTAGTGGCTTCTTTCTAACCTAGGGCAAAAAAACAGGTAGCTGCCTCCTCCTTGCTGGCTGTTCTTTTAGAAAACATCATAGAATCATAGAATCGTAGAATAGTTAGGGTTGGAAAGGACCTTAAGATCATCCCTGCCATGGGCAGGGACACCTCCCACTAAATCATATCACGCAAGGCTATGTCCATGCAGGGCTCATGTGTGATAAGCAGTGAAGAAACAAATGTAACAGCTCTCATCTATCTCATTTGCAAGACCCACCTAACTAGAAACATTTTTGGGATTTAGAATGCTGAGAACCACTTGGGCCTATGACAGTACAGGTTTCTTCGTGTGTCTGAAATGAAAATACAGAAATAGCTATTGTGCCACTTGGACCATTGGAAAGAGGAACTTAGGAAATCCTGTAAACCTCTTAGAATGTGTAGTGTGGTCACACTGTCCAGGAGACTTACTCTGCCCCAGCACAGAATAAATAAGGCAATCTTCAGCACATTCTTGTTTTTTTATGTGTGCTCACTGACTCCTTCAACTGAAATTGATCCAACATGTGCCTGTTCTATTTTTGTTTGTTTTTTAGGTGGCACCTAGAATTAAGGCCACAGCTACCTTGTCTGAATTTAAATTTATTGTAGCTGAGAAGAAAAAAGATTCACCATACTTGCTACTACAGTAAAGCTCTGCAATTGTATAGTGTAAAAAAGGCAAAAGGTGAAATCATAATCTGTTAAAGATAAAGAGAGCTTTTCCATTTGCACCTCTGTAGACAGAATGTCACCCAGCACAGACTGTAGGAGGGAGTCCCACAAATATTCATGTGTTGGACCACCTCTCAGAGGAGTATCATAGCGGTCTTTTTTTGATTATAAGATTTGCATGGGCCACCTCTGCTTTCAGGTGTAATTTACATGCTTTTTTAGCAGCAGCTGCAGCAATTAGTGAGGTGGAGAAGTAATGCTGCAGAAAAGTATTTAATAAATTTCAAGTGTTGATGGCTTTGCTCTCCACAGAATTGCCTGTTTATCCTCAGGAAAAGAAGTCTGAATCATAGGGCTGTAAACGTTCCTTTCAATTTTTTTTGACAAATTTCTAGGGTCTTTGTTGCAATTCAGAGCATGCATGCCAATAGGAAAGCATGGCTCAGAAGCCCCTCAGATGGGTTAATTGGATAGGCATTTGATCACTGATGGCAACCACTGACTTAAAACAGTGATCTTTCCCTACCTCCAATGATAGCAGACAGCATGATTTTCAGACGAGTTTATATTTCTTTACCAACAAAAAGGATGATACATGTAGCCAGTTTACTTATTTACATTTTGAGTAGCTGTTTGAATGTTCTGATGTCAAAGAGTTGCCCATGGAGTATTAGTAACCAACCATGTGGGAGTTGTTTTTGATGTGAAAACTGTAAATCAGTAATTTTTACCTATATTCACCACAGATCAACCAGTGCAATTATAACCTCTCTGCATTCACCTTCCTCTGTATTTCTCTATTGTCTAACTTTCTCTCAAATCTCTAATATGTTCTGTGCTTTCAACCATGCTTTAGGTGAATGCTTCTTCACACTTTACTGCTTATTTGCCTTCCTCTCCATGGTTTATTTACATTTTTCACCTCATGCACTTAGTAATACCTTTTCCCCAGTGGAATCAGAGAGCTTAGATTAATTATGTTTGTTGGCCATGCATCTAACATAATTAGCTCTAATTAGCAAATTTGTTTACTCATAAACATTGTTTCCAGGTAGATCATAATTCATGCGACCACTATTGCATATCAGTATGTCTCATAAATGTTTTACCTTTGTACTCAATGTCAGAATAGTTTACTAACACTTAGAACCAATCACTGTCTTTGACTTCATCCCTGAATTATGTTTTACATGTTTTACTGTCTCTTAATACTGATTACAGCATTATGTGTTGAAATTTAGGAGCAAACCCAGGCTGCAGTTCCTGTTTTCCTGCCCTGCTTTTTTGGATTTGCTGCACTAATATATGAGAATTACTGTAAAAATAAGAATATTAAAACTTGTCTATCCTTATTTAATTTTATTTTAAGTAGCACGATTAACGGTGTTGCTTAATGGGTTTTGGATGATTAATCGGTATGTTCTAGGTAGAATAACAGCATCCAGAATAACCAGTTTCATGTATAACAATCAGAAATAGTTAATGTACAATGAATTGTGCAACAGTCTAGTAAAAATGGATGCTATTTTCTGCAAGCATAGATTTGTCTGTTATGAGGTTTGGTTCTCTGGGAAAATCCAGGAGCTTAAGGTGAACCAGAACTTAAGAGATCACTCCTTTAATGAAAATACTGCGTATTCAAAACTATTTTTATTGAGTTATATAACTAAATAAAATCTTATTTTCCTAAACATTATGGTACATATTAAGTAGCAGGAATTTTTCTGTCCTGTCACTGTGTAGGCACTTCCTAATAAAGAGTTTTGACAAACACCAGCCCAACCTGCTTTTTGTAACAGTGATGAGATGTAAGAGAGATGACACTGACTTATATTAGGGAGTCCATCAGCTTTTATCTTACAGTATATTAAGGAGAAAGAAATAGTTAACAAAGTAATAAACAATACTTGAGCTTTGGAATTCATAAGAAAATCCAACTAAGGTTATCTCTGCTGTGTCTTTGCTGCAAGTTTGAATCCACACTGCTTTCTTTTCTTTTCCATAAGTCACTGGACCACTGTAGCATGGGCACACTTCACTGCAATCAGTGTGTGCATCTCCTGAGCCATGGAAACCCTTGTTCATGGCTATGACTTGCAGGCCTACAACCACTCATTTCACACAAAGTGAATCTTAAAAATGATCTCTTAGGTTCCCAGCAAAATCATAGGCTTTGGGAATAGGCAGCTGTTGAGTACAGCAGGTGCCTGAGTAGAAGTGAGGCATTCTCCCAGTTTTCTGACTTGAACTACAACGGGCTTCTTAAAAATGTAGTTTAGCGAGATGTTCAGTAACCTACCTTTTAAATTCGTTGAGATGTCTGCTTTTTTCAAAGTAGACAAGGTAATATTGATATTTTGCATTTGGTTGCTTCCTTACTAATGGCAAGGCCAGTTGGCAGATAGTATTCACCTAAGAAACGCTAAGCAGATTCTGCAAAACTTACTTGTGAACATTTATTTGAACTAAAAATAAAAATAAAAATAGAAATTGGCTGCATCTGTGGCCTCAGTGGATGCACTTTCTGCAAATATACTAGCAAACAATTTTAAAAGGAAGCATGTTCTCTGAAGGGCCCAGCTGAGCAGCTCATGCATATTCAAGAAATATTTAAGCATATGCTTAACTTTGAACTTCAAATTGCATTGAGTCTCAAAGGAATTTAAGCATGTGCTTAAAATTTTATTTATGATTACTTACATCAAGGAATGTACCATACTGTGGTAAGACCACAGGCATTGACAGCTGTCCAAGATCAGCTTGTGCAGTGCTGTGGTTTTGACTTTCGGCCTGGGAACAGCACTGATAACACCGATGTTTTCAGCTGCTGCTTAGTAATGCTTAGTCTGACCAAGGACTTTCTGAGTCTCATGCTCTGCCAGGGAGGAGGGGAAGACAGGAGGAAGCAGAGACAGGAC
>JANRGW010020024.1:538-26926 GCA_024733675.1 Psilopsiagon aymara | reverse complement strand
GTCTCATGCTCTGCCAGGGAGGAGGGGAAGACAGGAGGAAGCAGAGACAGGACACCTGACCCAAACTGACCAAAGAGTTATTCCATATCACAGCACGTCATGCCCATATATAAACTGGGGGCAGTTGCCTTGAAGGGTTAGATCACTGCTGGGTCCGGCTGGGTATCAGTCGGCGGGTGGTGAGCAGTTGTATTCTCTTCCCTTATTATTTCCCTTATCATTATTATTATTAGTGGTAGCAGTGGTGGTTTGTCTTATACCTTAGTTACTGGACTGTTTTTATCTTGACCCATGGGAGTTACATTCTTTCAATTCTCCTTCCCATCCCTGCAGGAATGGGGGGAGGAGGGGTGAGTGAGTGGGTGAGCTACGTGGCTGACTGGACTTAAATCATGACAAGAAGCTATGTTCTTAACTTAGTTCAGATAGGGTGACTCTGAGCCTTAATGTTATCACCCAGATTAAGGAGAGTATTTTGTTAGAAACTATACTATGACATCGTTTATTCTTGCTGTCATCAAAAATACATTCCTTGACCTTTAGGAACCTCATAAATCCCATCAGAAGTTCTTAACACTTGTAAATTAAATTAATCTCTGCAGGAGTAGATTAATGTTTTCTGTCATAAAACCAGTATAAGCTTCAAAATAGGCGATTTAATATATGTTTTACAATGACCATCAAACTTGATTTTTCATCCAGAAGTTACCTAAAACATTATCCCATTTGTTTCTCTGATGATGATTTGATGAACACTGCCATTCCCCATTTTTAATTATGTTTGTGTTATCTATCCTAATAAACTGTTATTTTTTGACTTTGATAGTTTGCTACAATATTAGGATGTCACTATTGGTTTATGACTCTTTAAAATTGCTAGACAATTTAATTCATCTTCAGATGTTACAATAAACACTTGATAATGATCTTTCCTTAACTTCTTATTTTATAGTTCCACTCCTTTCCTTTATATTTCCTTCTTGTGATAATCTGTTTTCCCTCAATGGACTTTACAGAAAACAGAGAAGGAAAGAACATTTCTTCCTGCCAGACTAGAGCTTTGAAGAAATGCTGCTTTTCCATGCAGCTATCCATGGGGTACAGGTTGGGATGAGTTTTTCTTCATATATGTGCATTTCTTAAGTGAATGTAAAAAATAGCTGTCAAAAAAAATGCCTCACAAAATGGTTCACTCAGGTCACTTAGAATCTCCAGGCATTCCAATAATAATGACAATAATAATTATAATTTTTTTTAGAAGTTATTCATGTATGTCATCATTGTTGTTGATACGACTACTACTGCAAAAATTAAATCACTACTCAATAAAATTTTATTGTTTTCAAGGTTTAATTTAAATTTGTTTCAAATTTAAATTTCTGCAGAAAAGACAGAAAAGACCCTCACGCAAAACCTGAAGTTTAGAAATCCTCCCTGCTTAAAAATTCAAACAGCAATAACAAATGCAAAAGAAACCTGAAAATCGAGCTGTTCATTAAAGTTGTTTCTTTAGCTGCATGAACTAATGGCAAGTCCTTTAGCAGTTTCGTTTAGTGGTGTTTGCACTTCTTTCTCCCATAGCCATTTGAAAATAGGAAATGTTAGATCATGTTGACAAGTTGTCGATTAAAGTTAAATGTTGGTAGGAAATGCCATTGAGTGCCCTAATTAAAACTACCACGGCTCTTTTAAAAGTTAGTGGTATCTGTCCTAGAAGTGTATGCTAATATCCCTTAGTACAGAAAAAACTGTGATTTAAAGACTCACTCTCATTGCACTTGTCCATTACATGAAATTCCTATGAAAGAAAATAAAAATAATTTTAAACTATAATAAGTAGTTTGGAATAGATGAAACATATTTTGCCACTAATTCTATTCCCTTCCCATAAGCTGGCACGTACAATATGGTTTATAAGTGATCTCTTTGCTCGCTGTGTTATGTGTACAGCCAAGCAAACATGTAAAGTGAGTCACTGTCTTAGGCTGGCTTGGGAAAAGTGTTCTGCACCAGGGGTCCATAGACTTCAGTGATTCTGCCTAACATGATCCCAATGGGTGCCACCACATTTTTATTGGAAAAATCTGTATGCTTTCAGGGCAGAGAGATGACTTAGTGAAGAGACAGTAATTTTTCTGATATAGGGAACTACATCAACCCAAATTCAGTGCAAGTCATTGTTCTGGGACTATGGAAGGAAAGAAAATGAATGCTTAAATTGCTACAAGCCTTTTCTTTAATAGGATTCGAAAATTCCAAATATTAGTTGTATAGAGACTGGAATCTATGTGTCATGACAGCACTGGGGCATACTGTCTTTTTGAAGACAAATTTTTGTTTGTTTTTTTACTTGCAAAAGCAATTTTTTCCATATTTGGAAAATCTGAGTCCCTCAAGCACAGTTGTTATTGACCTTTCAGAGCACATTGGTGAATTTAGGCACATTTTTAGGCTGTCTACCAGTTGCTTCATTATAGAGTTGATTTATGATATATTTGAAACACTTATCCTTTTTGCCGAATCCCCAAGAAAAAAAGTCGGTAGGGAATCTACCAGGGGGAATACCATAGAATCATAGAATGGTTTGGGTTGGGAGGGACCTTAAAGACCATCTTGTTCCAACCCCAGTTTGCCATGGGCAGGGACACCACACACTAGACCAAGTTGCCTAAAGCCCCATCCAGCCTGGCCTTGAACACTGACAGGTCCTTTCCAACACTATGATTTTATGATTCTTGAAATACAACATCTCACATACACTAGCAAGAGTTTTAAGACAAACCAAGATTAAATAGGATAAGACTTTACTGATGCAACTGAGGAAGGCGTCAACAGCCTTCTGTATTCATGGTATAGATAGCACGTACGTAAAACCTGGGAGGTGTAGCTTCCAGGTCCTACTGAATTGACAAATTTTCATGAACAGAAGTTCCTGCCTTACACTGACACATTCCCCAGACTCTGAAATCATATCTCTACAGATAGAGACAATAGTGACACAATAGTGACATTTATTCCTCTTGGAAAAAAAAAAAAAAAAAACAGATCATACATGCTTCCCTAGGAAGATTTTTTACCTCTGCAGTAAGGTACTTGCAAAGCAATATTGCACCCAGATTTTGTCATTCAGCTCTTACTTGGGACAATGTTTAGGCATATCATCAAGTTCATCTTTAGTTCATGAAAAAAGCTTTGATGAGCCTTATAAGGAAATTTTCCTGAGGCAGTGTCTAAATGGAGGAATTCTCTTCCTGTTAGAAGACAGAAGCAGAAAAGGACTGGAGAGGTTTTACATGTTTGTTGTGTGTACTTAAAGAGTAAGCACATAACTTCTCATTCAGTTTTATCCCCAGCTTGTTTTCTTGTTGTTTTTATTTTGATAATTAGTTGTTGGCTTCAGTCAATGATATGCATTGCCTTCTACTTGTGCAATTGGAATATTTACATAATTACTGTAAATAGATGCACTCATCATTAGAATGTTTTGGATTCCATGAAACTTTATGGAAATGATCTAACACACTCAGTAATAGCTAAAACACTGCAATGTGATAGTTTCAACTTTTTTTTTTTTTTAATTATACTGAGATTTTCCACAACACAGCTCAAAACTGTACCTGTATTGCAGGCTGCAGTATTGCACTGCAAGCTAAGGGCAATTCTTGTCAAATAGTATCCAGCAAATTCTACAAGTATGAAATCAGAAGACTTCCCCCAACTGCCTCTAAAACCTAGGCATAAATACCTGCACAAAAATTCTTAGAAGTATACAGAGATACATTAATCTTCAAATTCAGCAAACTTGTCTTTAGTTTTCCACAAGTGCCAGTTTAGTACTGTATTAAAATCTCCCTGGATAGACGGATAGATGGATGGATGAATGGATGGATGGATGGATGGATGGATGGATGGATAGATAGATAGATAGATAGATAGATAAACAGATAAATGTGTAGCTGCAGCTATGGTAGGAGGTTCATTCAAAATACACTACACTTACTCAAAAAATTTTGAATACTGCTGGTTGCATGAAAAATAGAAAGCCACAACAGGAGAGCTGGAGAAATTAGGGTATCACAACATTCTGAATTCCTAGGAATTCTGCCTGATAGCAAAGAAATTCTTTTATAAGCTTCTCTGCTGACAATAACAGCTGAGCCCAAGAGACAAGCAGCTTTTTACTCCTCTGCAGACATTTCTAAGAAGAATGCGTTTTTCATGGTGATTTAAAGAACCAGCCTGAGGACTTTAGAGTAAAAAAATCTACAAATCTATAGAAGGGTCAAGGCTTTTATTTGCCATCTCACTAGTCAGCTGTTCTGTGTAGCTGTGACTGAAGTGATAGCAACACTTAGGGTCATTATCAGTGGACTCTATTGTATGAGGAACTGATACAGTTGTGAAAAGCTGTGGATACCCTGGGGAGTTTTCTGAGATTTTTCTGTTTCTTATAATTCTGATATTTGACGGTTTGTTGGGAACAATCAGATTTTCCAAGGACTTATACATCCAGGCAACTAATGGGGAGCTGAACTCTGAAATTCTTTTCCAAATTGTGACTGATGAACATTAATATATGGCGTACAAGAGATTTTACTGTATCTGTTAAATGGTGATTTCTGTAACTATTCCTAGTGAATATCATTTCCTCATAAGCTGTATCCAGTGACATACCCTGCGTCACAATAATACATGTGAGAAATTCCATTCACATGAGGAAATTGCTACCGAGCATGCATAAGCATTATAATATTCATTTTACCTAATAATTCTCATCTATATAGGATATAGGAAAGGATGAAAGACATTTATGTTATTGCTATTTCTGAATTGCTATTTCTAAGCCTTAGAACTCTGAAACAGACTAAAGCTCTATAAATCAGTGGGAGTTTTTCTCATTAACATTTTAGGTATTCTCATTTTAGGTATTAAAATGAGATTATTTTCATCTTTCATTTTAGATATTAAATAGCAGAGTAAAACTCTAAGTCCTTTTCCATTTGTATTTCCATTTCCTTTTAAATATTTCTGAGATTGTTTTTCTTCTGATTGAATATGATTTCTGTATCAGACATGCACCAAAGTCTCATTTCAAGAATAGCATAATTAAGGGTAAAGTTCTATCAGAGATTGCAAGGTATTTTAGATACTGTGGGAAGAAACAGAACACTCCTCCTTGTAGATCATAGTTTCATTTCTGAACACTGCAATTTTTACCTTTTTATAACTTTTTTACTACCATGACTTGTGCATTTTGAGCTGTGCAACTCTTTCAATTCAGCACTCCTACACAGAAATTAATTTTACCATGGAGGAATTATTCTCATATTTTTATGATGTGGTGTTCCTCAAGCCAGCAGCACATGCACACAACCCTGGAGATAAAAAATTATAGTGTTTTTGGTCCTTTTGTGTTTGCTTTCCATTTCAAAGACATTTGGGTTAATTTAAAAATGTTAGGATGCTGTGTAATTCTAGCTAGGGTTGTTGCTTTTGCAGTGAACCATGCTCCCTGCTGTTCTGTCAATTCTGCTGAAAGATGGGTAAGGGTAGCAAAACTTATTAAGAGAATAGTGCTCAGACACTCTGCTTCATTTATGGCTTGAATAGTCCTTTTTTTTATTTTTTTTTTTTTTTTTTTGTCACTATTGGTTTGTTCGATGCTTTTGCTATTAAGTAGCTAATAAAGGGAATACGCTGTAGACATGTGTAATCATGGTAAGCATATGAACAAGCAGGGTTGCATTTTACATCTTAGATAATATTTTAAACTAACTCTAAGATGAGGTGCTTCGTGGTCACCATTCTCACATAACAGGTGTACAACTCCCACTCATTTCTAAATTAAGCTACAGAAAAAAGTAAAGGAAAAATTTCAATGGCAGAGGTCAGTACACTAAAAATTCAGGTCTTTTTTCTTCATATAGCTCATAAAGAAATATCCTGATCACTGTTTCGTTTCTTGGATTTATTCATTTTAGCTTTTATTTGCTGCAAACATCAGCCAGCCTGGTCACCCCGCTCTCCATTCAACTGCAGTTTTCCTTTTTGCCCTCTAAAGACTAGGAATGTTAAATAGCCTCCTTCCTCTTTCTAAGCACTGTCTGACTCTCACTGATCACCATCTGAGCGGGGAGAGAGGGGACTATAGCTCACCTCTATCCTGACTTTGGCTGTTCCTTAAATACTGAAACCCAAAGTGCAGCAAATATCATCTTCTTTATTCATGTCTGCTATGATGCTAAGAATCCAACTGGCTCCAACTGTCTTGAAAAAAAATGGTGACATACATACTGGTGTCTTTTTAATGTGGTTCATCAGCATTAGAATTTTACTCACTCTTAAAATAAGTATTACCTTCTTATTACAGTTCAGCTTCTCCTTCCCAACCTTTCTCTTACCATGAGTATTTGAGGCCTGACGCTGCTTGGAGCTGTATATGAGTGCATGGTGAATCCTTTTATATCTGTCTGTCTTCAATTAATCATCACTGTGTTCTTGTGCCCAGAAAGTAGTCATTGCCCAAAAAGAACCTGCAAGTGCAGGTCTGATTTGCTTTTTAATCTGCTCAGCAGTGCAAGCCTCTACAAACAAGGTTTTTAAAGGCACTGTGACATCTATCTCCCACTGATTTTGATGAGAGTAAAATGTCTAAATACCTTGAAAAATCCTGTTATAAACAGGATATAAAATCTTGTTATAAATGGCTTAGTGAAATCCAGTTTTTGAAAGTGACTTAAGCAGACTTAGAAGTCTGAGAACTCAGACACACAATTAGGTTACTACTGCTTAACATGTTACCATTCATCAGCTTACCTTGAACTTCAATCTTTTCAGGCTAGGCTAAACAAAATTATCTTATATTTGCCACTGGCTAAGACTGACTGCACAAACATTTAAAATTGCTCAGCTAATTTGGTATATCTTGTTAAATCATAGCACTATGACAGTGTTCCTGGATGATTTTTCTATTTGAAAATCAATGGGATTTGGCACTTTGATAGAATAATTAGTTTCTATGGCATTACATTTTGTTCTGTGCCAGCTTTTTATTGACAGTCCATGTCTTTCCCCCAGCACTTTGGCACAAGGTGACAGAGTATCCCCTTTACTATGTTATGGCATATGTCCACATGAGGCAACTGTATTCACATCGACAGTTACAGCACCTGTAGCTCATCCCAAAATGTGTCATAACATTAAAGTTCATAATTAATCTGTGCAAGTAAATCTTGGCTATATAAAGCTATTTCTATCTGCAGCAGCAACTTATGCATACATAAGCCATCTTTACATTAACAGCAGTGGTAGCAATGAAACTGTGGCAACATTATATTCACCAAGAGCTGACTGCCTCAATATTTACCCAACTTGTAAACCAGATGAACTTCATTTTGTAATAGGCTACAGTAAATGTCCTTCCCAAGCTAGCAAGTTAAAAGCTGATGTAAGAACAAGGGAATGGCCACACTAAAGATACATGTAGTCTAATATCTTACTACTACCACGACTTGGAGCTGTGTCTGTGAAAGAGTATCAGAGTAGGGTCATCACGCTGCGGCATCTCTGCTGGTATACCCTCCAAAATAGCAGCATTCTGAGTCTCAGTAAATTCTAGTTCCAGCAGTGGTACCTTTGTTTTTAATAGTCTTTGTACATACTTCTTACTGGAAAGTAGCTGGTCAGTTGCTAATCCAGTGTCACCTTCTGAATGCACATTGTCATGTGGCACTGGATTTATCAGCATTCTATCAGAAAAAAAAAAAAAAAAAAAAAAAAAAAAAAAAAAAAAAAAAAAAAAAAAAAATCCAATTTTGTTGATTTTGACCTGACTAGAAATCATATTTGATATTCTCCAGCTCTTTACCTTTAACACTCTGGACATAACTGGATTTCCTCAAGGTCACAGAGAAAGACTGGTAGAGAAAATGTCTGAAATTGTTTTCCTAATTTTTGTCTTGTGACACAGCCACAGAACCAGCCTTCTCTTGTATTTAAACAATTTGGAATTCAGATGAGTTTGCTTCACTGCATTCCTAATTTGAACCAAGCTAGCTGGCAGAGAATACTTCTTTGCTACTCAATGTAGATAAGATATTATGAAGGAAGCATTGTAGTGAAGGCACTTAAATGTTCCAGAACACCTCTTGTACACCAGAAGCCCAGGTGTTCCTGCTCAAATTGTATAGATGCTTTATGCGAATTTTTATTTTATATTATTTTACAGTAAACACTTTAAGTATTTGAGCTTTATTTCCATATTATTAAGTCAGTGCTATTTCTCCAGCATATAACCTCATCCTATTGATTACCAGTAACAGTTTTCAGCAATGCTGCAAAATCTCTCATGAATTGTCATCTTATGTTTAGCTGTTATAAGGAAATACGAGGATTACTGCATTCCTGTATTGTGTGCCAGCATTCATCTAAATCTAGCTTACTTCCTTAAGTGAAGAAAAGAGCTCTTATTTTGATTATTTTTTTTTTTTTTTTTTAGACCTTGTGATAATTTTTAAACCTTTCATGTTATGGGTAGAAGTAATAAGTAGTTTTTCTCTCCAGTCAGACATTTGCTACCTTTGATATAATTTACAAGTACACTCCTTTTCTGTTTCCTGGAATATTCTGGTCTGACTGACTACTTTAGCATCATTTTCTCAAGGACCCAACAACTCCTTCGCTAGTGCATGACTTGGCCATTAAAATTTATTCAAGTAACAACTGTTTTTTCCAAGATGACTATTCCAGCTCATGTCTTTTTATATCTCTGTAGATTTGGTGTTTGTTGATAGGCTGAGATGACCTGTAAATTCAGTAATGCATACAGCATATCAAGAGGAAAACTGTTGTATGTGGTGTCTTTTCATAAATCAGACCCTAGTTGCCTCTTAACCCCAGTGTCTCTTTTATCAGCTAAGAGAATTCTCATTGTTGGACTGTATCTCTTGTACAGCAATTTTACGTAAAAACATTTCTTAGCAATTATTTTATAATGAAATAAATTAAAACAAACTCCTTGTAAGTTTTAGTGTAGGTTTGTTTTGGTTTTTTAGGTGGGGGGAGGGTTTTTTTGATTTTGGGTTCTGTTTTTGTTTTTTTCTCTTTACTTTTAAAGAAGACAACAGCAGTCAATGAAAGATTTTCATTCTGGTTTGCTTTCAGTATTTTTCACACCTAATGGAGAAAAGAACATTTAAAGAGAAAAAATGTAATAAGAAAAAAACCACAGTCCTAATATATTCACATAAAACACTATGTAAAGTCTGTATCGTGCTCAAAAGAAGACAATGGAAATTCTTTAAAGAAAAGGCACGCAAGGATTTGCCCTAAAGTTTTGTCAATTGCTAATACCCCTAACAGCACCTCAGACACTGAGGCAGCAACTGCAGCAGCTGTAAATTTCAATCAATGTGAACATATTTCCTTCAGTCATGCAGTCAGAAATGATGCAGAGATACTTTTGTTAACCAGGCACACACATTTCTCCCAATAATTATTTTTAAAACATTTTTTCTTAAATATCATTCCAGAGCACAGTAGCAGAATTTTGAGTAATTGCTGAAAATATTCCAAACCAGCATTGCTAATTTTTTTCTGTGTCGAAACAACATTGATACCAATAGATATTATCAGCAAATAGCAAACTCATCATTACAATTCCTCCTGATACACTGCTTGTTAAAAAGATAGGCTTGCTTACTCTGACGTTTTTTTAAATTAGACCTACTTTTTCCTTTCATTCATTCATCTTTGAGTTTTGACATATGCTGTCATTGAATGCTTTAAGAACTGAGATGACCTTGCCAAAGACCAAGAGGTGTGTCTGGAAGAATTATAATTTCTTGAAATATGATTTATGTGATTACTGTGTAAAGGAATACTAGTTTTCTAGTGATTAATGACAACACTGGCAGTATTGAATGATCATTAGAAATATTTAGATGGCAGGTCCTTTAAGGAAGTGGTAGATGTGAAAGAAAGATTAAATGCATTTCAAAAAGACAGCCATTTCTCTGTGTACAAAATCAGAGCTTATAGCTCTTTTGCATTATTTTTAATTACTTTCTTCATGTTTGTCTTGTTTCTCAGACAGAAATGTATTGGCTCTAAAATGTCTGGTAGACCCCACAAAATTAGTAGTGTAGAAGATGTCTTTCTTATATTTCAAAAGTAGTTAAGTTTTATTTTTCAACTGATATTGTAAATCACTGTTTACAAAAGCATTCTTACGTATAGAGCATATTCATAAAACATTAAGAAAGATTAATAAATTGTTGCTCACCTATTTCTCAAGGTTTATAACACAAATGGACATTAAGAGAACATTCATGCTTTGTTATTTGTGACTCTGGTGTACTTTTAGACGCTGGAGTTCACTGCATTATTTACCAGGTTATGTTCCTACATTAATGTATAACCTTTAGTAAGTGATATGCTAGAATTTTAGCTGTTTATAGTCATTAAAAATAGATGGCCATTAAAGTAGTAATTTAAATACAAGTTGACCTGGCATTATTCTCAGTTTCACCACATCACATAACTCCATTCAGTAGAATTATTCTTCATTTACTTAGCTGCAAGTGAAAACAAAATCTCTTAGCCTAATGGTGTGCATAGTAACTGAAGACACAAATGAACACTCAAACCCTCCCTAAATATATATCTATATGTAGTGGGAGTTCATCTAAGAAGAGTTATCATAGATTAACAAAGTATATTTAACTTATGAGAAATCTATTAAATATAAGTATGCTTAATTGATTTAAGCTTCCACTTCTTTCTTTGTATTGCAGCATTGCAAAAATTTGCTTTCACTAAAGTCAACTTTTTTTGAATTTTTTTGAGCAACAGAGCAAGTTTCCCTGAGGGGTTGTGGATTCTCCACCCTTGGAGATATTCAAAAGCTGTCTGGACATAGTCCTGGGCCGTAGGTGGCCCTATGTGGACAGAGAGTTCAGACCAGATGACCTGCAGAGATCCTGTCCAACCTCTGCTGTTCTGTAGTTCTGTTCTTTGTGAAACTGCCCTCTGAAACTTCTCCATATAAAAATGCATTTACATTTCTGATAGCAGGTCATATGTAGCACAAAATACGAAATGGTAAGTGCTTATTGATATGTACTGATTCCATTGTTTTGATGTACTGAAGTAAAGAATGAGCCGGGTTTGTCAGGTTTTGTCTTAGCATATTTACATACACTGGTAATCACCAGAGTAGTTAGCTATTATAGCTCATCAGGGAAAAGTATAAAACTACTTATAATATATCTAAATTTATCACTCCTTTCCTTCATATTACATTTTATGGGAGTTAATTATTAGTTACTTTTAATTATACTTTATGGCCTTTGTCCTGGAGACTATCCAAAAAGTAGATCACCATGGCATGCAATTTAGTGAAACAGTTTCCAGGCATTATGCCATCCTCAAGATCATGTGAAACAATTGTTATAAAAATTAGGAAAATATTAGTACGTATGTTTAGATTATGAATAACAGGAAAGAAACGGTTCGCATTATTCCATGGTGTGCTATTAATCTAATGAAAGTTTGGTGTTTGGTTTGGCTTTTACTGTAATTCCTAGCTACTTCAATACTAAGAGCATGAGAACAGCGGCATGTCACTTCTGTTGCTCCCTTTGCTGACAGAAAGCACAATGGTTTCTTATCTTGCTGAAACCTTTTTAAGTTCATGGGTAGGTGTAAAAATGCTCACCCTCCTGCTTTGATATCAGCTGTTAGGCAGGATTTGTCCTCAGATCCTGAGTGACTCAAACATTTCAGGTGAAATAAAACTGGCGCAGGTTCCTGAATGAGCCAGTGACATCAGTGAGGAACTACTAGAAAAGCTAGGTAAATCCTTGAGCTGCTAGACCATACTGAAATCCTTGGTTAACCATGGTTACTTGTACAAAAATGCTATATTATAACATTTGGTGTTATGTACAAAGGCCATGAATGTCTGTGTAGATACAGATAGATATAACATAGCTGTAGGTTAGTTTAAGCCTTTCAGGAACAATTTATGATTTTATAATAATGTTTTTATAAGCATTTTTAAGTCTTGCTACTTGAAGAAACAGCCATGAAAATAACCAGAAAAACTGACTTAGAGACTGATCCCACAGTGACTCGCTGAATGAATAATTTGTTTCCTGAGTTGTCCTATTGTTGGCTTCCTGCAAATATGTTCTGTAACAGAAAATGTTCTAATGCTTTTAATGTTGCTAAAATGCAATTGAAGACCAAGTAATATAAAAACATTTAAAAACAATTAGCCGTAATTTACAAAATGGTGTCGTACATATTTATGAGCTACCTGTAAGGTCAGGTCTGTGTCTCACTACAGCAAAATTGAACAGCTCAGGAACTTTCTGATGAGCCATAATAGATGGAGTTCACAAAGGAAGATGATTCTGGAAAAAAAAGTTCTGCTCCAGAAGACTATTAAGGACTATTGGAATGTGTAGGTACCAGTTAAGCCAATGTATTGGTAAACGTATAATGTAAATAAATTAGAAATACCATCACAAAAAATGGAAAAACTTTCAATTAAATTATAGGTAAAAGTACATGCATAGTTAAAATTTCCCTTGGACTCTTGTCCAACAGAAATATAATGAAATATAATGAGCATCCAAGCAGAAGCTTTATTGTAGGAAAAGCTAGAAGTTTCTGCTCATGTTAAAGTGCATTCGATGTAGTCAGTAATAGGAACAAAATACTTGTTTGGCTTGTGCAGTATTCCAATATAGCACATCATAACCAACAGATAAAAACTAAGTCAATTTGACGTAGTTGTCTCATTGAAATGCATTTTAATATAGACAACCAAAGACCTAATTTCTGATTAACTAGGTCCAACACCAGTGAACTATAAAAATATTTACTTAATCCAAACATCTTGGGATCTCTTTGTGTAAGTCTGTGACTTAAAAACAGACTTTTCCTTACTTATTACTAAATTTTAGCTGAGATTTAAAAATGTCTAACATTGGGTTTATGTGTTAAAAAAATAATCTAAGCAACATAGACACTATCTTTGCCTTCAGAAGCGAATCAAAAAATGGGCTTCATAGGCTTTTAGTGTAGCAATCTTGAGCCTGAATTTAGCCAGTAGTGTTCACTGCATTTTGGCGTTTTGATTTTCATGCTAACTTTTTAATAAACTTGACATTTTATTTATTGCACAATCAATATTTTAAGAGTTAAAACTATTCAGCTTCTCCCTTTAGAACTACTATATTTTTTTCACAGATTTTTTTCACTCAGTGCTTTACTTCAATAAACCATTTTAAGCCAAATTCGCAAATTTAAGAGCTGACTTTCAGGGATATCATCTGTTAGAAATTTATCTGGATTTAACAAAGCACTGAAGCATGGTCTTAAATGATTCCTACTCAACTAAATATATTTGGGAGTGTCTCAGCTTTTCTCCGTTATCCAAACCATCATTTTACACTAGCAAGCCCATGAGGAAAAAAGCAGAGTGGTAGTGTCTCAGGTACTGTTATTCTGCCCTTTGTTTTCCCACTTCTAAATAATGTGGATTTCAGAGGCTTCTCTCTTTTGGTTGTGACAACAGCTCACCTTTTACTTTATTTGTCTCTTTCTGCCTATACTGTTTCCAGACCCTCTGTTTTTGAATTTTCATGCATATTTTTCAGGATCGTTTCCCAGAAATTTTTATCTGCAGTTAAAACATGAGTAGTCACTTTTTTTTTTTTATTTAGTTCGGTGGCAGTCCATAAAGATTTCTGAATCTTTTTGCACCCAATATATTTCATAGTGAATATGGATTTATATATGCAAAATCTAAATAATGTAGATTTAGATCCCTACTGTCGAGTAACACCTTTCTAAACTGAAAACCAGCTACTCAGAGTTAGTTTCACTGTTTCATATTACAAAGAACAGTTCTTACAAACTTAGGTCGTTGTCCTAAGGGTTCATGATAGTTTAAAGTAATATGTTTTGCTTAATTATAATGATCCTTTCATGAACGGAATCTCATTTGTGTTAGTAGTCAAAAGTTGATTTTAATTTGGAAAGTTCATTGCAAATAAGTTGTGTTCTCTTGATTTAGGTAATTATACTCACTTAGTATGTTAATGGCAAGGACTACTCAGGCTTTTTAAAAACCTCCTAGTTCTCTCTGTAGAACAGTTATTGAAAGGAGTGGAGAGTATGCAATTCTCTTTGATCACTTTAATGAACCTCAGTGGTTTTATTGCCTATTCAGTTACATGCAAAGTGTAGTGCAACTGTGTATTAGCTACTAATTAGTGGTTTAGTCAAGAAAAATAATAGAAATCTATGTCATAATTGAGATTTTGAACAATATTTTTTAATGGTTATCAAAGCACAAGAGAAATTCCATTTAATAACCTTTAAAATGCATATGCATTATTGAAGACCTCTTGCTTTTGGTTGGTTTTGTCAAAAAGAAAAATTAGGGCATAACCATTGTCACAACCTTTGCCAGCCCATGGGCAGCAACAGAAAGGGGAAAATGCTGTGAGAACAACATGAATTTTTTTATCTCCCTCTGGGTCTCAATTGCACCATTTACACTAATATTTCTTGCAGCAAACATAACAGCATTCTGATAAACTTCCCAGACAATGAATGGCCAGGTTATAAGTAAGAACTTCCGCTGTTGAATCATGTTATACTTAGATGGATCATATTTATATAATGCTTTACCACTTTTATTCTGTGTATTCATGGGACATGACATTGCAGTATGCCTGAGATGAGATAAAATGTTCGTATTACAATTCTGTTCCCAGTGCAAGTCCATTATTTCCACAATTCAAGTGACAGCATAGGGCAGGAAATGGTACGTTCACTACTGTATTAGCCAAACTATTAATGGTGCAGCTCTTTTTGTGTAAAATAGTAAAATCATAGGACAAACATGTCTCTGACAGAACCAGATATTCAGGAGATGGGGTACACAACTGAAGAATAATTCTCAATCCAAAGTAGAAAGACAGAGGTATAATTTTAAAACACACACTCAAGAAAAAAATATGTGAAATAGCTTCTTACACTGAGAAATTATGCAAAATGGTACCTCACCTGTTTGGAAACTGTAAAAAATAAGAAGGTCATAGGAATCAGCTACATAAATCAATAAAAATCATGGAGAGAACTTAAATATCACCTAGCCTCAGTAAGAATAAAAGCATGGAAAGTGGACTTATTTTTCAAGGGGATGCATAAATCATATTTTATAGCTTATATTGGAAAAAATTGAAAAAAAAAAAAAAGGCATTTATATATATGGAAATAAATTTTAAAGTTTCCTTTTTAAGACAAGTGCTCCTTTCATTTAAGAAATTCCTAGAAGAGGATTTTTTATATGCACTAGAAATTAGTGTAGTAAATAACATTTGGTTACTTGAAAGGAGCTCCTTGACAACCTGAAGGCAAAATTGAGTGATACTTAATCTCAGAAACAGGGGAGACATGAGAAATTAGGGTTAATTTTTCAGTTTATATAGCTGTTGCTTTTCATTACTCCAGATCCTGAATGCCATTCAGCCCTTGAAAAGACTTCCGCTCTAATACAGGCAATACAATAACCTCATGGTAACAAGATCCTCAAACAAAAAGTGCTCTGTACAAATTAAATAAAATTATCTTCAAACACTAAAGCTACAAGGAGTTAGGGCCATTCAGAATAGTATAATTTCTGCCTAGATTTCCCTTTAGACTTGCTGACTGAAGCAAGCTGTGCAGTGGCTACTTCTCAGCTTCCTGCAGCCAGGAGCAGCACTGCAGGTGCAGGGATGTGAGGCAGTCAAACACCATCATCTGAGTCACTTTGCTCCACCACCAAGGTATTTTTCAATAACCTAGAATAATACATATGAGAGTTACAAAGATGCAGTCCTTTGTTTATTGCTTAGCGATGTTCTGTTTCAAGCTTGACAACTGGTAATTCAGTACTTTGGCAAGTGACCTGAATAAGCTGAGGGCACAGATGTTGGTTAGATGTGTTAATCGGAGAAGCAGTTTTGGTCTCTGCACTAACATTAGTAAGAATAATGTTTCAACTTTAGTCAAACAAAAACTTCTGATAAAGTTCTATGTGACTTCAACAAACATACTTTTTTTTTTTTTTTTTTTTTCCCCACATATGCAGCAACTTTGCTTAACTCAGGACATCGTTTTATTAATTGATGCCATGTCAGCAATTGTACCCAAAGGTTTTTTTGAAAGAGGGCATTAGATGGGTGTGGGAAGTGACACTTGGCTCTCATTAGCCTTGTGAGACTGCTGAATCACAGAACAGATCACCTACTGGTCAAGTTCCTGCCTTATAATCTTGAATTAGGGCCAAATTATCATATACTTATAGATTTCATGTTGCATCTTTTGGTCCCTCTACTGAGTCTCCTACATGAAAACAGAAATATTGCAAAGACGTCTGCTAATTTTCATCACTTTCCAAGTTTTCTGTTACAGTACAGAGCTCTTTGTAATTTGTAAGTTAAGATTTTCTTCATCTCCTTTACTTACTGCCTTGTCTAATGCCACTGGATTCAGTGCAACAGTTTACATGGGCTTGTGTGGATTTTGTGTTACACAAATGGAAGTCAGCATGTCATTAGGAATGATAGTACTGTATAATGATGTCTTGAAAACTTTCCTAGAACTGCATATATACCAGCCACCATTTTTGTAATTTTTTCTTTTTCTAATTGCTTCTAGTCTCTCATTCATGGCCCTTCCTTACAAATCTTCATGCAATGGAGTTCTGTGTACTCTGCTGCTGGGCAATGTCTAGTACATACCCCTCTGGAAGCTACTATATAAAAAAGGGAAGCTTTTTTATTTGTTTTATATGTTAGCTTAAGATTCTTCCCATCTTCCAAAAGGGGAGTTGCAGCTGGAGGAGAGATGAGTTATGTCCCAGAATCATAGCTAGAGGCACACTCTGGTCACAGCAGCAGTCCTGCAGGATCCAAATGCTTTATCTTTTCTGGCCTCTTCCAGCTCTCACTTGCTAGCTGCTCTCCTGAATTTCCCCAAGAATGACCAGATAAGATTTGCTGTAAAGTGCTAGACTGTAACCTGGGGAATCCGTAACCAGAATGCACACTGAGTTGAGCGCAGTCAGCTGTCAGGAGCCACCCCTGCTTTTAGTGCATTGTTGACAAAAAAAAGTTGTTACTCTAAGTCTAGTATGCCAACATGGCATTAATTCTGTCTAACCTTCAGAAATTAGAAAAGGTAGGAATTATATCCTTAAAAAGTCACTTTTGAATTGACTAATTAATCATTCATTGCCCATGGCACTAATAAGTCATTAGCTGTGTAGTGGCTCATTATAAGGTGCAGTATATAGAGGGGCTCATTTATATAACTCCTTGCTGAATGTTGACTAGGTTATTTATAGATAATACGTGCTTGTTGTGATCAGTTACGACTTAGATCACTGTGGATGCATTTTGCCTGTTGAAATGTAACATGTTAAAGACCCATTTAAGTATCTTTGCAATTAAAGTATTGTAAAAGAATCTGATAAAACAGTATCTTTTTCAGTACTATATCCTTTAGAGAAAGGGATCTTTTGTCTTGCTATATTGAAAACTGTTCCCATTTGCTCTTTAGTTTTGTTTTTCAGTTGCTGTTCTATCTACTTAAGTTATTCATGCTTCCTGAAGAACTCTGCAATATGAGAACTGAAGTAAAATACATTGTAAACAGACTTCAGTGAATGAAGGCAGTTAAGTGGAATTATTCCCATTTTATACGCTAATGTTCTAAAGCCTTCAAAAACACAATATGAAGTCAAAGTTACTGGATATATTAATCTGTGTTTTGACAACACTATCTGAATTTAAGAGAGACATAATTACCCCAAAGAGAGAGAAAAAAAAAGATATCAGCAGGAATGTTATGTGTCAATGTTTGCCAATATAGAGTCATCGAAGTAATTTTTTTTTTCTTTTTGCCTCAAGAACAGAATTTACAACCAAAGAATTAAAAACGTTCATTTCTCTCTAAAAAGAACGTAAGTAAAATGTAAAAACAGATCAACTCTTTAGTTTAAAAGTCTGCAGTAGATTTTATCCCAATACATATACACAGAAATCCCCTATCCCTACTGGATTAGATCATCTCTAAGGACGGCACTTAGTACCTCTAGAGTAATTGCTTCATCCAAAAATAGAAATATCTCAAGTCCTGCTAGCTAGTTGCAGTGGAAAACCCTGTTTGATATAGCCCAGCCTCTACTTCCACACTCAGGCTTCCACAGAGAGGAAGGAAGGGATCTGATGAGGTCCCAGGTCTCATTCTGGAAAGAATATTTTTAAAAAGGGGGAAGTGGGGAGAACCCCCACCCAATTGCTCTTGCAAACATTTTGCAGCTTTGCAAATTGAGAAAATAACCAGAAGCCAGAGAGGAGGAAAAGAGATTGGTCCAGAACTGGTATGCAGCACCTCAAAGCAAGAAAACAGGTCTTGGGGAAAATGAGGATGATGTTTAGTAAATCTGGGGCTACTTCTATCCGTTTTGTTCAGTCTTCACCCTGCTCGGATCAAAGCCGTGGGAGCTTGAGCGATTTGAGCCACTGAAAAGCTGCCTGGGACTAATGTAAATCTGTCCAATGAAGGAGAGAATGAGTTTATGGCACCCCCACTTGCAGAGGGAAGATGGTAATGTAGATCTGAGGAAAAGATTCCAAATACAGCAGAAGAGTTTGTTAGCTTTGGATGTCCTAGGAGAGGTTTGCTGGGGCAATTTATACATAAAAAAGAGATACGTTCTTAAATAAAGCTGGCAGACATCAAGGGTTGTTTGGCCCTTTTCCATCAAAGTAAGGCTGTATCTAGTGACAGCATCTCCCGAAATAAGGAACTGCGTGTGGTTCTGCCTTTCTCCACAACTGCAGTGTGGAAAAAGATGACAACACCCACCATGGACACCCTAGAAACACCTCAGAGTAGTGCCATTTATATCAGCATTACTTTACAGAAGGTTCCTATATGCTCTGTTAAGGCAGTTGTTAACAGTTTTCTTTGGTGGTCCCATAAGGTAAAAGTCCTCAGTTTCTTTGATTCATTATCCTACTCTTTGTTCAAAGGCATCAAAAACTTCTATGCCATAGAGGAATTGGCTGGAAATTTTACCAGCAACAGCTTGCTGCACCTGCTTTCAACGAAGTATTAAACACATGCTTAAATCTATCTGACAAAACAGAGGGCCTTAAGCATGGAAGAAATGTTTAACAGCAAAGTAATTCCGGTAAATTTAATCATGGCAATTAAAACATGCTTATGATGCACAAGCATTAAAATGGTTGCATTATCAGGACCTGAGTTTGTTTCTGGGTTATCTCATAGAAGGGAAAATATATTTATAATTTGATAATTATGTAGTAGTCAGCCTCAAATCATAGTCATAGAATCATAGAATAGTTAGGGTTGGGAAGTACCTTAAGATCATCTAGTTTCAACCCCCTTACTCCCCTACCTCAAGTGAGCATTTTTATATAACTTAATAAAAGAAGGAAAAGTTCAACAGTCTCTGTATGAAATAACTAAATCAAAAGTATTACTTAAAAATAAAAGGAAAAATATTTCCTAATCCAGTTAAATTGAACTCAATTGGAGCCTATTTAGTCACCTTCAGAACTGTTTAAAATGGTGATTGTGCAATATTTGTGTGATCAAAGTTAATGCAATATTTATGCAATCAAAGTTAATGTTAAGACATATAATGATTTTACAGGATGAGCTATGAATACAAATGACAAATTAACATAACTATTAAAGATCATAGTATTTGTGTGGAGAAAAATATTTTTTTATCAGAAGTAATGGGTTTTTTCATTATCTCTAAGAGGATTCCATGTATTATTTGTTTTATAAAAAAGCCAGATTATGATTTAACGAGTAGTAAAAGAGGGGTGAGTTTATTTTGAATGGAATGATATTTAAGTCCCTTGAAAATTCTGCCTTCAGTAATATCTACTAGCAATATCGTGAGTCCAATCTACCTTGGTCATTGCATTGAACAGGAACACATCAGCCTTCTTACTTGTCTTCTTGTCTTTTTGGCTTATATTCTATTGACACATTTTAGGGTGTTGCTTTTTCTGAGTGGAAAATAAAAAAGAGACAAGGAGCCTAAGTGAGCTACATGCAACTTTCCCAGAGCTGCAGTCTATGGTGGGTCTTCCTCTCCCCATGTTCTGGGTAGGCTCCTACTCAGTCCTTGAGACAGCAGTCATCAGAGAGGCTCCTTCTATCAGGTCCTGGCATGAATATCTCCTGTCACATAGCAAACAAAGAACTTGCAGGCACCCAACTTGTCATGCTTGCAGAAAAGGAGAGGCATGTTTCACATGTCATTCTCATCTCTTACATTCACATGTCAAGGAAATACAATCAAGCTTTGCTTGGTTTTCGAAATACAAGCTGGGGAGAAGCCACAAAGATGAGATCTCACCACATCTTAACTTTGAAAAGGCTTTGTATTCTAAACTCGTACATGGGATTTAGAATGGCAGAAAAGCAAGGGTTTTACTTTCTTTGTAAGAAGCTCACAGACTGTTTATATATTCTCAATTAGAGACTATAAAGGAACACTCCATTTTCTTTGTTATTTCTATTGATTATGCTCTCGTTCCTTCTAATTGTGTTTTGGACTTGTCCCAAAAGCCCACTTCTTAAAAATCCCAAATATCCTCCACCTGCACTAGAATTATTTAGATCTGAGGTCTCTTAAAACTTCACCAAATATCAAAGAAAGAGATGTTTTCCTGAGTTATTGTGGACTTAACCATTCAGTGCAAAGAGGATCTCTGTTCATGATTATGTCACAGACAGAAAGAATTATTTTCTGTGAATATTGCTGATAGTATTTCTGTAGAACAGAGATGGGTTTAGGACTAAAGTGACAGCCCTCAAAAGTAGTGACTGTTGAAATATGCTCCTGATTTATGTTTAATGAACACTGAGCAGCTTAATTTCAATGAAACTCACCCCATAAATGCTGGCATATTTAAACATACATATTTGATGGTAAGGGTGAAATGGGCTCCTTAAATATTGTTGAGTTTGTTAATGTGTTTTATACATATACATAATCAGGTACATGGACACAATATAGATGGTGTTTTCTAATAATATGTACTATCAGCAAACCTTCTGCAGATGCATTTGCAATGATACTATATGTGTAATACACTATTACACTGGCACCAACTCTACTGTGCTCAAACAATAAAATATAATGAAAGGCTGTTCTATAACTGTATAATTTATGAATACCATAGTTATTTCAGACGATTATCTTTGTCCTCATGCAAATTACTTATTTTGTGCCTACTTACAGTGTACCCTTTGAAATTAAAGTGAAATTATGGAATGCCTTAAAGCCTGACTATCATGGGCCAGCTGTCTCAGTCAGCTGGCTTGTCAGTCAGTGCAAACTACAAATCAGAACTATACTGTATTTGACCCTGACTGGGAGGCTATTTTGAGAATTCTGCCAGTGTAATGAACAAGTTGTACTAAGGAGACCATACCCTTTGTAACTGGGGCAATAAAGACCACAGAAATAATCACAGCTACACAATAATGACTTCTGATTAAAAAAAAGAAAACATAACCAAAAAAAAGCCAAAAAAGCTTTTAAGAAAATTATCATAGCCAATCCACATCCCATTTTTCTCTTCAAACATTTCATCTTGCTGCTTTTCCTCTTTCCTTGTCCTCATACTTTTTTTCTTCCATCCTTTAAAAAAAATTCTGCCTTTCCCAGCTGTCTTGAAGCTCTTCCTGCCCAGCCACTGTCCTAGAACATGCCCACTAGATGCTGCTCTGGTTTTCAGTCTCATCTCCTTCCATGTTTGCTGAAACCGTCTGGCAAAAGATGTTTGCTTATTAATTTATTCTTGGGGAAATCATGTGTTACAGGCTGTGGCTGTGTTTTACCTCATAGAAGGCTTTTTTTATATATATTAGATTGGAAATTTTGAGGGGTTTGGGTCTTTTTTTCTTTTGATTAATATTACTAAATACGCACTAAAATTAATTTGTGTGCAGATCTCTGTTAAGGTCTGTTACCCTGACCTAACTGCTTTTTACTGGAGGAAATGTATTGGGGAACTTCTTTGCAAATTAAAACATAAATCATAAGATAACTTTTCTCCACATGTGCACACAAACACACCCCTCCCCATTTAAACTGTTCCTTTTATGCCTAGATTGCTAAAACACCCTTTTCTATAGCCCTGAAAATGACAGTGCCAGTCACCATATCATACTGTGTTCTGTTGCTGCTTCACTTTATTGACTCCCCCATAAACATGCAGTCTGTGTGGTTTTCAGACTGTCATAGTCACCCAGACACATATATCCCCAGCTGGTTCCCTCACACTCTCAGCAGACTTTTCCAATATGTGCTTTTGTGATTTCATCCATAATCTAAAGGTATGTTCCATAAGTACCTGCCAACCTGGATTGCTATTTTCCTTCTAATCACAAATTCTGCTTTTCCTTTGCTGCAATGCTTACACAGCCCCTGACAAAACTGTTGTCACTCATGCTGATTATCATTACCTTGGTGTGCCTTTGCTGTCTCTGTCTGCCTGCACTTGCCAGTGAGCTGTCTTAAATCTAAATTGCCAGCCTCTGATCTTCTATTTGCACAATACCTGGTGCAGTGGACAGAGGAATCTTACTTGTGCTGCTTTGAGGTTTTATACTTACAGCAAACAGCAATAATGATTAAAAAGCACCTAAGACCTAGATTATCTTGATAATAAGGGAAACAGAAGGTGGTTTTATTGGAACAATACCATTTTCTTCTTAAATGTCATGATAGTTCCTTCTTTTCTGGGCTTGTCTGAAGAAAATCCCATTTTACCTTGAAGTAAGCTAATTATTTTCCTTGAGAAGTTTGTCTATAGATAGGATCTATCATAAAAGGTACTCTACTTAAATAGGTCATCTTCAGATTTTAATTCAAAATTTGGTGTAGTGTTTGGGGAGAATGAAATGTAACATAATAAATGTTCTTTGATCTCCATTTTCTCTGGGAAGGAAAGAGAAGGAAAGGCAAAGAATAGCATTCACTGTGCAAAAGTGCGTGTCTTCGTCATCTCAAGAATATCATTCTCTGAATCTCTGCTCCACATCTCTCCCAGAAAGCTTCTTGTCCATGGCACTTACCCAAGCTGCTTTCCTCATTGTTGAACTTGTAATGCTCTCTCACCATGGTGTGGCTTCAATTGTGTCAGTTAAATGAAAAAGAGAGCAAGTCAGGCAGACAAGACAAACCCAGCTTTCCTGGAGAGATATGATGTTGACCCAGAAATAACACTGAGCAGCCAGAACATCATTGCTACATTCAGTATGGTTTTAATAAAGGAAGAATGATCTAGCAGTACCTGTGCATATTCAGTCACCGTTGTGCTTCGTGCTGTCATGGTGTATGCTTACAAAAAAGATTTAAATAAGGAAAAGGAAAAATAACGCGCAGTATATTGAATGTTCTGCTTGCTACTCTGTACAGTATAGTGAAACACTTAATCCCTGACAAGCATCATTCTTTTATTATTAATAATCCATATGAAAAGTACATTGCTTGCAATAGAATTTTATGAACTTATTTTAACTCTTTAATATTTAATATATTTGGTATATTGATAACAATAATGTCTTGCTGTGCAGAAATGCAAATATTGGAACACATTATAGCCAAGGATTTCATGACAAAGTTTCAGAATATATTTGGGAAGTAAAGGACAAGACTTTATATCAAGGATTTACTTAAATAAAAATTTTCAAATTGACAACAAATTCCTTTTGGATTTTTTTAATTAGTATTCTCACAATTGTATGAGGTGTCAACAACCTTTTCATCATATCTATTATGTATATGAAATGCAAAGAGATTACTCCAAATCTTGAGTGTAGTAAACATAAATGAGGTAAGAAAGATGAATGATTTTGTTCTTCTGGATGCAGATGATATTATATAGTATTTTAAAAGCCTTATTTTTGGCCTTTTTTTTTTTGCAGTGATATCAGCTCAGCCATTAAATTCTATGACAGTGCTCATTACTTAGTAATTTTGATGACCCTACCTAGGGTGACAAGGAATAAGAAAAATTACCAAGTTAAAGCTCAACATGATTTAATTGGCTATTTTATTATTTGTATCTCCTATATAGCAAACATCTCAAATTTTTGTGTTAATCAAAAAGTGAATTTTTCTATTTGTGAAATTATTAACTTACACAAAACTTAAGTCAATAAAAATTTCGAGGTCTGAGTATACATTTTGTCAGAAGTTAGTATAGAAAAATTTGAAACATTAGGTTCATATAGAAAACTGATTTCAAATCACTTATGCAAGTACATAATAGAATACTCTTGTTAATTTCAGTCAATGTCATTTGCAAATGCCAGCTCCTTTCTAAAGATGGTTGTTGTTTATTCATTATTCACAAATGAAGGGACATAGTTAAGCTATAGCTGGTATTGTTTGCGTGTTAACATCAGGCACTACTCTACACACAGTTTTCATTTTAATGTACACAGCAAGAAAAGAGGATTCTTTTTTTTTTTTTTTTATTTTAGAGCTCCATCTTGGATGAGACAGTGAAACACATAAACACATTCTAATTGCAGTGTGCATAAACTGATAAACATGTTGCTTTGGGACTTTCATATCACCAGCTGGAATAAAATGTGTACATGTTCTGTATATTCATGCAGCTTTATTTGAACCTGAATAGTAAGAATATATTTAATAGTCTGCGTCAATCATTCTGTGTCATTATGTATTACTAAAGCTCTCAGAGTTTGTCAAATACATTCATTAAACATGACACTTGCAAGGATGGGGTGGGCTTTTTCTTGTACTAGCTCTCCATTGGGAACAGCATATTTCATGGTGAATTTTTCTTGATGAAGTGATAGCAGTGCTGAGCAATTTTAAAACATATTTCCCATTTTTCTCATAATGATTAGAGACTAATGCAAATGTCAATCCCTATAAAACTGAAGTTTTAATGAGAAGAAATTAACTGATGCAGTATTGCTAGTAATACAGTTTTTAAGATGTTTAAGATGCTGAGTCAAAAAGTCTTCTATTAGGAGTCTATTTAACATACGTAACTCTAATTCTCCTACATAAGATTTCTAAATTATCCAACTATACTCTCTAGAACATCTAGTATTTCACTTGCTTAGAAAAAGAAAGACAAAAAAGGGCAAGTTTATATAGTTACAATATTTTGCTTTGCCTCTGTCATAATGAATGCCTCCCATTCATAGTGTAAAATAAAAGAGAGTATATTTTTATAAGTCATGTATACATCGTGCCAAGTCCAGTTCATCAGTTGTAAAGTATTTTCACTGATCAGTTTTTTCTTTAGTAGCACAGTACTCACAGGAGGACATTATTAGTGGACCTAGATGCATCAGCGCATCAAAACCTTGTTGCATAATTATTAATAAGTCTGTGATTTCAGAAATCACACCATGGGGTGAGGGAGGACATACTCAGGTGCCTTCATGATGTTCTGTATTAGTTCTGTGTACCGTAATAGTATTTGGGGTGTACAGCCTTCAAAAGATTGATTTTGTATGGCTCGCTGACATGCTGTCTAATGCCACTTTGTCAGACTTTGTCTGAGAGGGGGAAAATAAATGAGACAAATAAGCATGAATGATGAGAAGGAAGTTCCACAGTAATACTTCCCACAGATGACATACTGTCCTCAGAACCAGTGTTTAACTTCCAGGTTGAGTTTAAGCCAACTCTGCAACTGTTTAACTTCCCCCAAATCTCAAGAAATAGCACTCTATCAAGCATACCTGACTAACAGTACCAATTCATGGTTTTTAAAAAATGTGAATAATTCTATAATAGTTGGTAATATGGGGTATCTGGCAGCCAAGAATGGTGTTTAGCAAAACACACTTACTTTTTATGGCTTTTCCTAGTACAGGCATCTCTTAATTGTACAGGAAAAAGACTAATTAATAGGAACTAATGATAAGAACTAATCAAGTAATATATTAATTAATTTTATTCCATTTCCCATGGTAATATCTCCATCTCATTTATATTTGATTTACATGAAGTATGAATGAACCTTAAGGGCTGTATTAATTAAATAATATGAGAAACTCCAGAAAATCAAATCAGAAACAATGAAACTAAGCACTTTATCAGTAAAAAGTGACTTCATCTCAGTCTTTTACTAATTTATCCCATCATATTAGTTTTCTATACATTTGGGACTAGGACAATCTCATTTCCAAAGTATTCTGAGTTCTACCAAGAAAGTTCTGCAGAACCTTTAGTTCCAATGCTGAGCAGGTTTTAAAATTACTGAACACTTTGAT
>JANRGW010020020.1:19443-41818 GCA_024733675.1 Psilopsiagon aymara | reverse complement strand
CCACAAGTGAAAAACACAGTGCTGCACCAGCTACCAAGAAGGGGAAAAATGACTGCTACTGCTGAACCCATGACACCATTCCAGATCAGGAAAAGAAAACTGGACTTCATGGTATGTAAAAGGAAAAAGTACTTGCATATTACATTCCAGGACTTCAGCTGCTTCTGCAAGAACCAGGAAAGGTATTCTTCCCATCATCTACATTTGGAATAGTCACGTTGACTTCTTCTAATGGGTAGGAGTGCATCAGAGAAAGGAGTTCTCACCTTCTTCTGAAGCACCTGGTGTTTGGCACAGCTAGATGTAGGACAATCAAATGACATACAAGTGCTCTGATGTTTGAAAAAAAATGTGAGGCATAAGACTGTAGTCATATTTCTCACACTGCCCTGCTAAAGGAAAACCTAATCAGTAGCTTTGGGGTCAGGTAAGAATTTTTCTCCAACTTAAACCTAACTCAGCTTAAACTGATTTTTTCACCTTCACTGAAAGATCATGACAGATATGCGCAGTATTTTAATTTGGGTCTCATTTAACCTTTCTTACTCTTGCTGACATCAGGTTTATCTCTCTTCTTCCTTTGCTCCATCCATGGCCAAAAATATTTAGGCTTCTAAAATGCTCCAGAATTACCTAATGTGGCTTCAAGTACCTGCTTCCTAGCATTGATTCAGCAATAGTTGAAAAAAGGTCAACAAAACACATCTCTAACACTATCAGGTGAACTGTGTTTTTTTGTCGTCAGCAGCGGAACAAATTCACAGCTGTTATATACCGCTGAACTTTCCCTTGGAGTTTATTCTTCTTTCTGCACAGTAGAGAATGAACTGAATAATGTGAAAAAATAACTGCAAGACATGTATACTTAGCAAGTGGCAAATGCAAGATTCTAAGCTAGCTAGAAGGGTGAGTACCTGTCAGTGAGAGCGCTATCATTTTGAAGTAGTAAAGAAACATGAAATTGGGTTTATGATTCAGCCATATGTATAAAAAAATATCAGGAAGTTAATATTACTTTATTTTGCTGGCAGGAAAGCAAACTCTGGAATGCACTCAATTTGGTGTCAACGAACAATTTGACAAGCAGTTCAATAAAGATGCTTCTTACTAAACAATGCCAAAATAATATAGCTCTTAAAGGAGTTCACCAGGCAAGGGACACTTTTTCAAGACTGTTAACTTCTGAGTGTTTTCCGAATCACATCCAGGGACACCTCTTCAATCTGAATAGAAAGTGCCTATTCACACTCCGCATTAGCCTGCTGACTCTCACTCCTCTCTTAGTGCTCATATAGTGAGCATTAGCTGAGACCTTCTCAGGGTGGGAAAGAAATACCTGCACTGATGTAAATTCATATTGAGGTGTCTGTAGTATCCAATTAGCTAGCAAATGGAAATCAGCATAAATCCAGAAAGGAAATATTAGCTAACTTAAAAATGAGCTTGAAATGCAGTTAGAAATGGAATCCAAGATGTCTTAATTCAAATCCCAATATGTATGAAAAAGTCCATCCCTTTTCCCGTCTACTGAAATGTAGTAAAATGACAACATGTACTAAGGAGCATCTTATACACGTTTTACATAGCATACTTTTTAATACCTCGGTGTATATTTGTTGGGAAATAACATCATAGCAAAAAAAAATCAATCAAAGTTCGGGGTATGAAATTGATATGATAGTCAGGGCAGAGATTCTGTTTTGCTTATAACTTCTTATTTTCAACACAGCACAAATTATTAGAATGGATGATTTTTTTCTAACATCTTTGTATGCTTAAATACTTATTCTTGAAGAACACTGAGATCCTATACCAATGTATACTCTCTATTTATTGATAAAATAAGAGTTCAAAGGCTTCTTGTCTAGAGGCACAACATAAATTATGACTGTATTTAATATTATACTTCGAAGTACTACAGAGCAAGGAAGAATTATCAAGATTCTTGAAGTCTCTCTGCCCACACAGGATTTGAAACAGAATCATAGAATGGTTTAGGTTGGAAGGGACCTCTAAAGATTATAGAATCATTTAGTTTAGAAACAACTCTTAAGATCAGAATCCAATTGTTAAGCTAGCACTGCCAAGTCTACTACTGAATTACGTCCCTAAGTGCCACATCTACACGTCTTTCAAAAACCTCAGGGATGGTGACTCCATCACTTTCCTGGGCAGCCTGTTCAAATGTTTGACTACCCTTTTGGTGAAGTAATTTTTCCTAATATCAATGAACACTCTTGTCACTACTACTACTCTTTTCAGGTAGTTGTAAAGAGCTAAGGTCTCAGCCTTTTTTCTAAATAATCCCAGCTTCTCCTCAGAAGACTTGCTCTCTAAATACCAGATTCCACTGCCCTTCTTTGGATGTGCTGCAGCACCTCGGTGTCTTTCTTGTAGTGAAGGTCCCAAAACTGAACACAGTGCTCAATGTGCAGCCTCACCAGTGCCAATTACAGGGAGACGATCGCTGCCTTAGTCCTGGCAGCCACCCTATTCCTGATACAGGCCAAAATATTGTTGTCCCTGGCTGCCTGGACATAAGATGACTCATAGTTAGCTGGCTGTTGAACAACACCCCCAGGTGCTTTTCCACTGAGCAGCTTTCAGGTCACTCTTCACCAAGCCTGTAGTGTTGCATGGGGTCATTTTGACCCAAGTGCAGGACCCAGTACTTGGTCTTGTTAAACCTCATACAATCGGCCTTGGCCTAGTGATCCAGCCTGCCCAAATCCCTATGTGGAGCCTTCCAACCACCAAGCACATCAATACTCTTGCTTGGTGTCATCTGCAAATTTACTGAGGATGCACTTGATCCCCTCATTCAGATATTGATATTAAATAGATAACAGATGTCATAAAGATACTAAACAGAACTGGCCCCAATACTGATCCCTGGGGAATACCACTTGTGACCAGCCATGGACTGGATTTAAGTTTGCTACCACTTTTTGGGCTTAGCCGTCCAGCCAGTATTTTTATCCATAAAAAGTATACACATCCAAGACAAAAGCAGCCAGTTTCTCTAGGACAGTGCTGTGGGAAACGATGTCAAAAGCTTTACCAAAGTCTATGTAGTCAACACCCTAAGCCTTTCCCTAATGCACTACATGGATCACCTTGTCATAGAAAGAGATCAGATTAGTCAAGCATGACCTGCTTTTTATAAACCTATGCTGACTGGGCCTGATCACCTGGTTGTCATATACATGTCATGTGACGGCACTCAAGGTGACTGGCTCCAAAACCTTCCCCATTATCAAGGTCAAATAACAATCATGTCATTCCCCATCCAGTTTCAACTCTGCTGTCATGGGCAGGGACATTTTCACTACATCAGGTTGTGGAAAGCCTCATCTAACGTGACCCTGAACTCTTATTTGTGCAACCTATTCCAGTGTCCTACCGCCCACATAGTAGAAAAATTATTCCTTATATCTAATCTCAATTTACTTTCTTTAAAGTTTAAATGTACTGTCTGTCTTTCACTACATGCCCTAGTAAAACATCCCTTGCCATCTCTCTTCAAGCCCAGTTTATTGAAAATCCACAATGAGGTTTCCACAGACTTTTTCTCAGGCTGAGCAACTCCAACTCTGTCTTTCTTCATAGGTGCAGTGTTCTATCCTGTGATCATTTTTTGTGGCTGTCCTCTGGACCCACTCTAACAGGTTCATGTCTTCCTTGTGCTGGGCACCCTAGATTTTGATACAGTATACCAGATGTGGTCTCATAAGGGTGGAGTAGATGAGGATGATCAAGTCTTGTGACCTGCTGGTCATTCTTTTTATGGACCCCACAATAGAGGTGGCTCTCTGAACTTCAAATGCACATTGCCAGTTGATGTATATTTTTTCATTGACCAAAATCTTCAAGTCCTTCTAGTCCTTGATCACTTGAGAAAAGGTGAAAAAACAGAAACAATAAAAGCCTAAATTAAATGGATAGGCTGAATGACAAGAAAACACCATCATCTGGTTTTGAAACAAACAAAGCATTCTTTTATTATTTGCAAGCCAATTTCCCAAATTTTTCTGCCTGGCTAATTGTAAAGTAGTTTCTGTCAGAAACTGTCAGTTTAGTACTTTGTTACTTCTTGTACCAAGAAGTTAGCCTTTATTTCAAACCTTGCTGGAATAGTTCATATTGCACACAAGAAGACATCAGAAGGTAGCCACTTCAGACTATTTTTTTGAAAGAAGGATTTTGGGGGAGTAAAGAAGAGTGAAGTAAAGGGAACACAAAGAAGCGATTCCCTGAATACTAACAAATACTAAACAGATGCAGCTTCAGCTTTCTTGATCAGGAATCCCCAGGCTTATTACTGTATAAACCTCTGTACTCAGAAATTTTTTTCCTCTTCATGGTGACGCTTATACTGCGTATCCTGGCTTTCTGATGGATTTTAGCATTTCTAACGTTAGCTTTTAGATTTTAAGTTAAATTTAACTAGTATCTCTTTTACCTAATAACAGCTTAGTATTTTCCATTAGAGAAATCAATGCCTTTGTGTCAACTCAAAGTAAACTTCCACATTATGGAATGAAGTACACATGAAAAATCCACTTGTTTTGCTCTGCACTTGCCAGGGAAAAGGTTACGCAAACAGCTGGGAGGTTATAATGCAATAAGCCATCAAAACTTTTACATATTAAAACCCACAAACTTCCGCAGATAGGCCTTTTATTTCTGCTGATATTTGCTGGGACAGAAATATATCTAATTCACCTTCTTCCTTATAATCTAGAAATACATGCTTGGAAATATTTCCTGTCTTTAACAAGGTACTAATATATCTCCATGTCCAAGATCTGCTGAATAATAGCTGTTAGAAATTCTAACTTAAGGCATGAAAACAAACAAGCTCTAAGTATTCACTTTGAGACAATTAGCTGGGCTTCGCCATAGCACTCTGCACTTGCTGAAGCAGGCTGGCAGCGGAGGTTCCAGAGAATCAAGCCATTTCTACTTGGGGGCTCTGAAGAATTTTGCAATGAAGGAAAATACTGACTATATTTTAAAGATCATAAATGCCCCTCAGATATTCTGTACCTTTGCAGATAAGAGCCTTCCCTCTCCATCTGCCACTTCATCTACTCAGTATCCACTAGTTAATGTGCATGATATAATCCTAACTTGTTTCCCACAGCAGCAGTGAATCTTGTTTTCTTAGTCAAGGCAGTTTGTGGGATATCTCCAAGACATGGCTAGGAAGAATAGGAATTCATGTTACATCCCATGGCTAGGCTGACCTGAGGCCAGAAATATTTTGTACACAATTCTTTATTACACAAAATCAGCTTCTGAAATCAGCTTTGGCAAAAAGAGACATTGAGATTCTATGTTAAACAGTTTGAGATCACAACTTATCTCTTTTTCCTTATGTCTGTTTCATTCTATGATTATCTCACTGAAAAGGTTTGGATTTAATCATAGCATAATAAAATGGAGCATAGAGAGATTTATTCCTGCTATTATCACCATATTATTACTTGGACCACTAGAGAACAGCAATGTGCTTACTTAAGAAAGCAGACATTTGGTGAGAGAGAAGGGAACAAGTTATGTATAGGCAGACTGATATTAAAAGAGAAAGTTTAATGCAAGAACACTCCTAATGCATTTCCTAATGCTTTTTCCTAATTAAAAGAGGAAAGTAAAAAAAAAAAAAAAAAAAAAATTAAGCAAGTTTACACGAACATCTCTTTGATAACCAAATAGGATAGAAAGAGTATACAGTGTGCTTCCTACAGAATTAAATGCTGGGTAGATACAGAATCAGCTCATGACCTTAAGCAGCTGAATGGAAGTGAGAGAGTGAGGGACATGAGGGAAGAGCAAAAGAACAGAGCACGGCTTGATAAACATGCTGCTGCCTGGTACCTGGCTGGAGTGGATCCCTTGTTTGCCATCTTGAGTCTTACTGTCAATTTATGTTTGAGTTTACACATCAATCTAATAATTTTAAAGATATATGATTTTGATATTCTTCCCTAATCTGACTGTTGTTGAGGCTATATAAAGTAGATTGCAGTGAATCCACATCTGAAACTGGTCTAGCAGCCAGACTCCAAAAGAAAGTTGCTTAATTCACTAGATAATTGCTTTCTTGAAAGAAGAATGACAACACACAGAAGGTGCTGGAAGGCACTGCAAGTACAAGGTACAAGAGTACCTGGGAGAAGATTATGATGTCCTTCATGGAGAGTGAGGAAGCCCAATCCAATACACACAGAGAAACATCACAGACAAGTATGGCAGAAGAAACAGATGAGTGCTGTGATGGCCAGCTAAGCTTTAATGTGTCAAATGTCAGCAGAGGGAAGAGCTTGAATGGCAGTGAATTAAGAATGAGATGGGTAAGAGAGGTGGAGTGTGATAAGGTCAAAGGTTTAAAGTGATTCACATTGCAAGGAGCTTAGAGTGGTGGGCTTACGGGCACATATTTTGTGATAAACTGTAAGAGGACACAGGATGTGAACTGAAAAGAATTACAACCGGATTGAGTTGCAGGAGGACTTACAAATATGTGCATCTTTACTTGCTACCAAATGCTCTTAAAGATAGAGTTCAGAATGTTCTCACACTATTTGATTAAAACCTGACAAAATCTTTAAACATTATTTCGTATAACAATGCAGAATTTGAGGAAATCAGGTCAAAGTCCTGTGTTTGTCCTTGAGTTATCTGCACTAGTTGCCCCCATCCTGTTACAGTTTCTCAGTCTGCCCAATACTCTTTCCAATTGCAGATGGTAGATTAACATAAGGATAAAGTTAACACACCCTCTTTCTAAGACGATTTTCCATTTCTCAGCTGGAAAAGTGTTGGAAATAGTTAAAAGTGATACTGTTGAAAGCAGGCATGTTACAAATCAAGTTCTGCTTTGCTCTTCAGATTTGTGCTCCGGAACGGGTAAATACAGTTGTATTCGGTGCTGCAGCTGCCAAGAGTGTGGCTAAGCTTAGATGGGGCTGTTTGCAAAACTAGTACTATAATAAGAGATTCAGCTGTACTTGAACAAGATATGCTTCATTCCAAAATTCAGTAGTGTAAGAAAGTTCACTGGATACATGTTGTGTGTGTGCTAGAGGGACTGCCACCAGCCTAATATTTAACATGACAGTAATATTACAGGGAAAGACAAAGACTGTACTTCACAAAAATTTCTCCATTCAAGTATAAAGCAAAACCAGTTTTGCAAGTATGTGGTGAGAAATGAGAGCACAATTGGAGTGCAGGACGGATAGAGTTGGAAATATTACTGCAGTACTTAATTGTCTAAACAGCTTCTGAAATGAGCACGTGAGGTAGATGGTGAAGATATGCACTTCTGAGCTTTTGTAGTACTAAGAAAAATCCAAATGCCTGCTACCAGACAAAACAATATAGTGTGGTACACTTAAGTGTGTGAGAAAGAAGCAAACATTTGCTTCAGTCTATATCTATTCTGAAAAGAAGTTCGGAATTCAGTTTTCCATTTTCTTGATGTGAAAGTGATGGAAAATGTAACTATGTACTGCTGCACATGTTTCTTCATCAATCAATCACAACCTCAAGTCCATTTCAAAAAATTAAGAGAAATTCCCAGAGTTTATAGGCAGCTTCCTCTGCCAGTGAAAGGCTCTAACTCTGCAAGTGGAGGTTTAAGTAATTTTCTCAGGAAGCATACTGTGTTTAATGCTGTTATTTTGCTATAGCTTTTTCTGAACAGTTAATAAAAGAGATTAATTGTGTATGATTTTAAGTACTCTGCCTGAAGAGTAATTGGCTTGTTCACACAGTATGAAGCATAGAGGCTGTATTTATAGTCTTAAATATATATAGGGCTCTATTATAACAATAGTTCAAAAACACGTGAGCAGACAGCAAGCACGCATAAATGTGTTTAGAGTCCTCCCACACACACTTTTTATTTTTACACAGATAAAAAATAGGCACAGAGGCATGCATTGCATCAATAAAATGCTTTTCAAATCCCTGCACTAATTCCCATTTTGTATATCTGGCATAAACATTGTCCTTAATGAATAAATATGCTATTATCAAAAAATGGAAGTGTCACAACATATGCTATGTATGTTTTTTTATTTTTATGAAATAAAAAGAATAGTTACCATTTTAAAAAGGATTTAGAATTGAAATACTGGATATGTTTGGTTAGATAAAAGTAAATATGACAATGCAAACATAGTTTTGTTATTTACTTGTTTTTAAAACAAGAATTGTACAATCCTTTCCACCAGATTTTCAGATTTGACAGCTATAGGAAGGGAGAACTTCAGATATTTTGTCCTCTTTTCTTATGAAATGTAATTTTCAACACAACTGCTTGGTGTTCTAACAATGAAGAACATTAATTCTGTGAAAAACAAAGAAATAAAAATAGAAAGAAATTTATTATGGACATTGAAAATTATTTGCATTGTTCCTCGTAAAACAATTTTTGGAAATTTTTAAGTCACTGAGTTGACCACTGTGAGAACTGCTTAATGTGGAGAGTTCACTTTGTACATATTAATTTCTACACATCGAGTTAATGACAGATAATTGAAAAAAAATCAGTGCATTGCTCTTAAAACAAAACAAAAGAAAACAAGGCCAAAAGCAACCACAAAAAACTCACAATGGTAACTTTAAAAATGTAACAAGGAGTTTCAAAATTTTGTTACATAATGGTGCATCACTGCTGTGCTTTGTAGAGATTCTAATTCCTTTCTGCAAACTTTATACTGGCTCTCATTGAAAATAACAGCTGCCACATTTTATTTAACCGTAATGCATGGTGTCAATTTTCTGAAAATGCTGTGCAGAAAATCAAGTTCAGTGGACAAGACATGCACAGTCTCACTAGTCATACCCTCTGCTCCTCACTCCTAATAAAGCATAAGCCTTAACCTTCTCCTTGACGAATTTTAAATTTAAAACCTCTAACTTCATGTCAAGGCTGTCAGTCAACCTTAAAATTCTACTGTACATCATAAACCATATGAATGACTATTGTCTCATTTCTTATGTCAACAGAAGTCTTCCCTTGAATCTCAAGCCTTGAATCAAATCTGAGTTCAATGTTTATTGTGCCACTCTTCCACAATAATTTCTCTAGTTGATAGGCTTCTGACATGAATTTAATGGTAATATCTGTAATAGCGCAGACAAAAACATTGCTTCTAAAAATGTCTCCTGTTTGATCATCAACATTAATCGAGTTTCACCCCAAGCAATCTCTGCTATCCACGTTAAAAACGTGACTTGTGTAGTCTTACATTGCTAAGAAAATATGATACTATCATTTAAGATGTCCATGTTCAAATGCACATTTGACACATGTTACTCATTTCAGCTTCACCTGAAATGTGATCCTGATTTTATTTTGTACTTAAGGCTGTTACCAGGAAGTCCAGTATGCTCTTAAAAAGTTTTCTTTATTTGACTGGATTTCATGATCAGTGAAATCTTATTACGAGTTTTCTAAGGCACTAATGAAACTTCTGTCAGTACTTCACACATGTGAAATCTCATGGAGGTCGGTAGTAATTAGGGTAATTTGCCATGAATTCAAGAGGCCTGGGTCTATCGTAAATAATAGAAAACTAACAGAAGTTTAATGAGGACAGATAGGAAGATGTCCTTTCTCACAATTTTAGCCATGCCAAAATCCAGGCTAAATACAGTAACCAAAAATTTGAAGAAAAGAAGGACAAAATGAGAAAAGACTATTCCTCAGACCAGCTCTTGTAGTTAAATAGCTTGATTTAGCAACCTTGTTCAGCAGAAAGAGGTTGACAATTATTACTAGAGAGCAAAGTTGAGACAAGTAAATGAATGACTTCCTCTCTTTTGTCACCCACATTTGATGCTGCTTGCAGCATAGCAGATGGTACTGCCATTTATTCTCCATTTGCTGTCTGACAATTTTCACAGGGAATAATCCCTTTTAGAAATTTTCGATTTTATTAATCACAGTGGAAGCAGATCTTAAACTTCCCGTGATGTATGCATGCTGGCTCAAGAATTTCAAAACCAAAGAGGCTCAGCTTTTCAGCAGCAGGCCCAGAGAATGCACATGTTGTAAAAGATTCAACTATAGTCAGAAGAAGGGTAATGTATTACAAATGCAACACGAGTATCAACTAAAAAGAAAAAAAAAAAAATCAAGACAACATGTATCCAATCTTTTATATGTAACCAGTCTAGAGTATATTCAGACTATTGCCTCAGCTGTGCAAGGGACTTGAGACTTGAGCAGACTCAGAAAAAAGGGAAGAAAATATCAAATCTTGACCTTAAAGATATCATTCAAGAAAGTCCTCCAGTTCTTACAGCAAAAGTCACCACTGAAAATTAAGTCATTTTTCTCTTTCTCATCTGGAATTTAAAATTCCAAATTAAATGCATCTGCCTGCTGTTTTGTTAATGGATTCAAACTTGTTCTATGAGGATTTTTTGTTTCTCATTTCCTTCTACATAAAATGGCAAAAAATAATGAAAGGGAAAGAAATATCACAAGAATAAAGAGACAATATGCTGCACAGAACAAACACATTATTATTCACTGTTATGTTCCAAAAGCAAGTTTTATTTCTGTTCTGTCTCCTCTCAGCTGTGTCCTAGAGTGTGACTTTTCTATTTTATGCCTCTGACTCTTTCCTGTAAAAAAAAGAGTGCTTGCAACAGTCAACCAAACTCCATGACAAGAAAAAAAACAAAATTCCAATGAACCAGTATGGAACTATAAACCACAAACTCAGTCAGACAAATGATATTTTCACATTACCATTCAGAGTCAAATGCAATAGCATGATGCTAGGAATATAATATTAAAAAATATATAACAAAAGCAAGGAAGAAGAACCTTTCATTATCATCATCTACCTGGCAGAACTATACCACATGCCAGGATCAGCAAGCAGAACTGTATGGATTAAAATAAGATTATTACCAACTATTAAAAGAATTCAGTCAGTATGCATTCCTGCAATGTGAGGGAAGCAATTGTTTCTGTATGCAGTTTATTGGGGCTTTGGAGATATAAATCTCAATTATTTCTGCATGTAGTTTTATAGGGCATGAAAATTACTCACTTCAGTTTTTTGTGACATCTGATCAATTTTTTTTCCCTAGAACAAAAGTCACTGCTTTATAGATTTTATTATTCTATATATTTTAAAGAAGTATTCAAGTTTAATCACCTTTGTGCTTTGTAAAGACAGCACATGTTATAAAACTAGAACTAGATTTATCTTTATCACTCCTCATAAGAAAGGCAGATTGTCATGTGATTTTGATGATGAATCCCCTACTTGATTAAAAACATGATATGGCAAAATTATAAAAAATAGGTACTAAATATTCAAATTCCACATTATTAAAAAAGCTGTATTTAAATACTTTTCTTAATATAGGAAAATATACTAGCCACAGAAAAAAGGTCTTTTTTCCATTTCTCAGTTTAGTTTTTTAAAATTAAGAACACATTAAAATTAAGGGGAAAAAATGTCTCCACTTCTATTCCATTTGGGATTGAGTAATAATTTCTTACAGGTTTTTCTTATTCAGAACTAAAGTTTCTGATACTTATTTTGCAAGAATATTAGAACTTATCCTCAATAAAACCCATAAATTTAGAGATATAGGTATCCACTAGCTATGCTTATGGACATTAGCTACATTTAACCAACATTTGGCCAGAGACAACACTAATTTTTTAATTATAATTTACTTAGGCTTTTAAGATTTTACAGAGAAATCTCCAGACCATTGTTTCCAAAATCTTTTTTTTTTTTTTTTTTTTTTTGAAGTTCTACTAGGATTGCTTCTGGGAATATAATAAATCCATTCACCTGGAGAAAAATTTGTCTTTCTTATATCTTCCTGTTCTATGTAAAGACCTCCTGAGAAGAAGAGTTTTCTGGATTATTCCAGTAGTCTTGCTTCATAATTTTCCCCATTTGAAGATCAACCTAGAGAGAGATCATCAGTCACGGTTGTTATCTCCTTTAATAACGTATACCAGCAACCTGATTGTATTTGCTGGAAATTTTATTGTCAATCCTGCAACATGTGGTAAACTATCACAGTTTTCTAATTCCATTCCAAAATTCCAATTTTAATTTCCTGCATCCACAGCAAAAATGGAAAAAGAATTCTTCTTTGAGAATAAACCCCCCCGAAAATTATTGGCTGGTGGCAAAGGTGAATGAAATCCTGAGATTATACGATCATTTAAACTGCCTATTCCCTTCTCCCAAGTCTTGATATGGAAGGGAATTGGAGGGTGTGCTGGAAAACTCTAGATGCTTGTATTTGTTAAAAGTTTAACAAATTAAATATGGACTTCTTTTTAAGTTGGTTGACATTACCATACATGAGAAGAGACTCAGATCATGTGTCAATCAACTAATGGTAGGAGAAGTTCCTTAAGTTACTGCGGGATTTGCTGTTTACTACATTTGGAAGAATAGTAAAATTCAGCACAAAGTACAACTTTTGTTTTGAAATATTGTCACAGAGTTATTCAAGAAAATTTCTCAAACACTTGATGGTATCTAAAATGAGTGACATAATATAATTAATCTCTGCACATTCATATGGATGCATGATATGAAGATTAATTATTACACAAGTGACTTTGAAAATCCAGATCGAAGTGAAAAGTCGTTTAAAGTACTTAAGAAAAAAGTAAAGCTTACTACAGTCAGAATAGAAAATAAATGTATTTGGGACATGACAAAAAAGGTGTTCATTCAATATTAAGAAAAATTGTACAAATAGTTTACGTGAAACTTGTATTGATGACACTCAGGTTTTGAGGAGATAAAACATAAATGATATGACTTTATGCCACCTCAGGAGATGAGTGCAAAATAAATAGTGAAAATATACCATGAGGAGTTGACTCTGAAACTATACATAATGAACATATCCAGATCATATTAGTTAGTGAAAAAAAAGGTGTCCTGGGTTCAGCAATAGCAGGCATTTTTCTCCATAGTAGCTTGTGCAGCGCTACGTTTTTGGCTTTCAGCTTTGGAACAGCACTGATAACACTGATGTTTTCAGTTTCTGCTTATAATGTTTGGGCTGACCAAGGGCTTTCTGAGCCTCCTGCTCTGCCAGGGAGGAGGGGAAGCCAGGAGGAAACAGAGATAGGACACCTGACCCAAACTGACCAAAGAGGTATTACATACCACAGCATGCCCAAGATGTAAAAAACTAATGGCAGGGACCCAGAAGAGAGGGAGCTCTGCTAGGTTGGGCTGGGTATGGGTGTTGAGCAGTTGTATTGTCTTCTTGTTATTTCTCTTCTCATTATTATTATTGGTGGTAGCAGCAGTGGTTTGTGTTACACCTTAGTTACTGGACTGTTCTTATCTCTACCTGTGGGAGTTACATTCCTTCTATTCTCCTCCCCATCCCTCCGGAAGGGGGGGGTGAGTGAGCAAACTGCGTGAGTTACAGCTTAAACCATGACAAAAAAAGAAATAAAATTACTGCTACTGAAACATTGAAACATTAATCTTAATCATGTTCTTCTCTCCTCTGATGTTTACAAAGTCCTAGTGACAAATACATTAATTTTATTGGATGAAGGAGAGTGGGAGGATCATACTTCTGCTTGTCTTTTCAGCTCAGTATTTTCTTTTTTTTCATGACAAAAGGCACTGCACAGGGATGATGTGTTGTATCCCAGTAGATAGGAATTGATATGAGATTCTTTCTGACTTGAGACTGGAGGATCAGCACTGTACAAGTTGTGTCCCTGACAACCAGAGGGCTTGAGAACAATCAACAGCTGCTCGTTGAGAGTCAGGGGGCTACCACACCAGAAATTATTTAGAGCCAGAGCCAAATCCAAGAGCTTTGTGCCTCCCAGTATTATTCCTAAATTTTCTCCAACATATTTGCAAAACATGGCTATTTTAAATTCAATTGTAGTTGTAGTGTCTATTCATCATTCAGTTACATGCTATGTGTCTGTCTCCACTGGACCACTGGACCCCCTCAACACCCCCCCAAAAAAAGACTTTTTTTCCAAATTTTCCTCTGATTGGAGTACCTGGTATTTTGGTGAGTCACCTCACAACTCAAATGAAAGATTTATATCATAGAGAATCTGCATAAATCTCCTCTTACAGGGGCTACAACTTCACGGTAAATGGACAAACTGATCTTCAAATCAATATGTTATAAAATGAGAGAAATCTTAAATGATGATTTGGCATGTACTGTTGTTGAACCCGTCAGGGCAGATTGGGAGGAAGAAGGCACAAGTATTTATGGAATCGTGTACATTTCCACATGAACTCTGTGTACATTACAGTTATAGAGGCCAGGAAAAGAGATGGATTTGTATTTAAAAGATTTAGTTACAGTTACAGTTCTATAATATTTAAAGATATTTCTAATTCAGTGTTTAACCACAAGAAGCAGAAGAGTAAGGCTAGATTTGTTTTTGCTGTTTCTATGAGGAAACATAGAAGATAATTTAGCATGAACATGCCATAAAAACAAAGCATGTTAGCATTCTGGTAGCATTCTCAATCACTGTTACATCTACAGTATTTTTGATAATTTCCTTAATGTGATAAAAATGCTGTCATAATGGGAAGCAGCCAATCTGAAACAATCCATTTTTGATAGGTTAGATTAAGTTCTCATTTACACATGGCATCCCTAGGACTTTCATTTTTTGAATTTACTTTTAGATTAAAGAAGCTTTTTCCATTAAAAGAAAAAAAAAAGTTCTTCATGCTTTTCAACTTTCATTTTTCCTTTCTTATTGCAGCTGTTTTGTTCCACTATATGATGCTATCTATTGTAACAAAACCTGCCTTTTGGAGACCTTTACAAAAGTCAATGATACAACACATCCTATTGTCAGTAATAAATAAGAGAAAACCTACACTTTGCTGCCAGAAGTACTGGTTTTATAATCTCACAACTGAATGCTGTTTGACCAAGAGAAAAATGCAACCTGTGACACATCACATACAAGCTTATCAGCTACAGAAATGCTGGATCAGGTTCACTGAAGCTAATAGCTGTGACCACAAGCTGTGCGATTTTGGTCCTTGCATGAGTTCAGAAGTGGCAAAGCTAGATTTACTGCTCCAATCTGTCAGATAGAATGAGACTTATTTTCTTGAAGATTATTTGTGCTCTCCGCAATATGAAGTTTTGATTATACGAAAATCAGCTATGGGAAATGTGAGAAGCTCATTCATGCTTATTCTGGAAAACATGCTTATATGTACAGAGATTAGCTTAACAATGAGGCAGTTTGTTGGCTTAATGTATATCCCTGGGAAAACTGGTATTAACCACGTTAGCAGAACAATATATATTAGTATATGCCGCATCTTTCTTATGACATTTACTAACATGGTGAAGATAGCACAGCCATGACAGAGGCATACATGGACCTCAGAGCAGGAGTAAAGCATGACCAGTTTCAGAATGTCCTCTCCTGTGGTAAATTATATATAATTTGCAAATCTACTTTCTGAAAATAATGCCTTATTGCCACTTTTTACAACTGGGGAGTAAAATTATGAAGCCTCAGGGAGAAATATTGCTACCATTAAAAAAAAAAAAAGATGTGATGTAGCTCTATTTTCTCACACATACATACACTGAAGAAGGAAATCAATAAGCATCTGAAAAGAAACACTTGATCTACAGCAACAAAGAGGAATACTCCTTACATTACAATATATATCTACATATAGCCAATATAAATCAGGCTTTTTATAGTAGACACCCTGAACATTCTCTATAGTTTAATTAAAAAAAAATAACAAAGCATTGAAACGCCATTGAATGAATAATTGACTTTTCCACAGTACTTGGACTCTGTTTAGTGCCTTCTCAGAAGCAAAGCACCACCAGCTCCATGAGATTTCGCTGAGTGATCAACAAATCTTCTCTCCTTTTCATATGCTATGAACTCCTTTTGGCTGTAATGCTCTTATCCATATCACATGATTTGCCCTATTTGACACACCAAGTGTTAGCACTGCTAAAGAGTAGCTTGTCTTTCAGACTCCCTCTGATTTAATATCACCCTTCTGATGGAGGGAGAACAACAATGACACTGAGAGATAGTTTATCATGTCTCAGATCATGCACAAAATTATTTTGGAGGTTATCTAACAGTCAGTGAGATGTGTTGTCACGAAGAAAGACTAATAAAAGCTCTGACAACCCAGTTTGTTCTTAACAACTTGGAATGTGAAGAGTATTTCTTAACTTCAAAGCAACTATTACAAACTTATAAAATTGTTAAGTCAATTTTTTTACAAAAATATCCAAGAACAGATTCCAGAAACCCATCAGCTCACTTGAGAATTTAAGGGCTTTCAGTACATTTCAATTCTTGGGTATTGCAGCATTAATACAAGCTTCTGTGTTAGAGGTGCCAAAAGATTGTTCTTCGGTTTAAGAGAATGTTGTATTTTTATGAGGCACCATTTTTGAGAAGAGATGTAAAGGCATTTAATCATCACAAGGGTCAGCATAACATTTCATTTTGGAACAGTAGCAGAGAAGCTACAATTTTGACCAAATTGCTCTTCTCTTACCTGCCTTTTACCTAACAAATTCTTACTGCACTTTTAGTTGAGGCTTTTGCTTATCCTTTGGTTGTACAGCTTCATACAGCAAATACATGCAAAGTAATACCCTAGATTTGGACATTCCCCAGTGAAATACAATGCAGAAAGCTAGTTTTTAGCTGTAGAGAACTGATAATTTCATTTTCTCTTCCTCCAATACTTAAATTTCTGTCAATACAAGCTCAATGCAGGAAAAGTAGTGACATACATACTCTTTACCCATATGCTCTTATGCAGGAGAGCTGTCATCCTACCTCAAAGCAGATCAGATCATCTTCCAGTACAAAAAAAATAGTCGATGCACAATCTCAGGCTAACCAGTTCCCATTGCCTATTTCTCACAATTGATACTGCCTTGGTAGGCAAAGAAGAGAGAAAATGAATGATGGGTGGGTTGAGGACTGCTGTGTCCCTGACTGATATTCCCTTTCCGAGAAGCATGTTAACCAAGGGCACGCACATGTCAGAGTATACATTGGGAGCTTAGATTCCATGCATCCAGCCTGGGGTCCTGTTCAGAATATGTATAGCTCTCTTACAACCTCTGAAACTCTGGTGCACACACTATGTACGTGCAGATGTGTGTGTAAAGAGGAGGACAGACTGGTGAAAACTTCAATTTTGCTTCAGTAAAGATTTACGGTACATTTCATACCTGGAACAAGCATCAGTGAAAACCTGCAAAAACTTTTTCCTGCTGAAAGAGGACTGGACCAGATGACCTTCCAAAGTTGCTTTTGGTTCTTTTCACTAGGGCTCTACAACTGTTCATTTTTGCTTCACTCACAATTTCAGTAAAAAGAATTTATTTAGCTATTTAGAGATGACAACTAAGTAGCTCTACCAGTTAAGGAAGGGTCTACAATGACAAAGCATAGGAAAAGCACCCTGGTTTTAAGAAATTTAGTAAATTAAAATGCAGGATAAATTATGGAGATGCACAAAGATCCCTCTGATGCATGAAATTCAGAAAGCAGATATACCTAAAAATTTTTAAATGTAACATTGTTACTTTGGTATAATAAAAAATATGGCTGATATTCTACTTATTTATTGATGCAGCCCATTCTAATGTGTTTCAAAATGACTTCTGTTAGATAAAATTTCAAAGGAGTGAATTATTTAATATTCTTAAATGACATATTTGACTACCTGCCACATTTTTTCAGTAAAACATCCAAAGGCAAATATATTACTCAACTGCACCAAAATCAGCAGATAAGAAAGTAGCCTATATTTGATTAAAAAACATTAAATCCATGATGACAAACTGAATATCAAATTTCAATGTAATGAAAACCAATCATTATATGAGCATTAAAATAATCAAGTTTTAATACTGATAATGAAAGCAGTATGAATTATGGGAAGACTTCTCTTGTGGCTCTGATGTTGAGCACAAACACAGCAGGAGCTGAATGTTTTTTAGACACATGAAGCTCAACTACAAGATACACCAGGACTGAGATTAATGGCTATACAGTTACAATCTGATCCTATAACCCTCACTATTCTGAGGGGACCTGAATGATATTGCACAGGGCGATTTAAGTACCAAAGATGTCTAACAGTTCTGATTCATTTTTAAAACACAAATACATAAACAGCATGGCTGCTACAGCCACTTTTTAGCAACAGAAATAAAAGATAAGTGTGGCCTAAAAAGACAGAGTAGTATGCTCACCAGCAAAAGCTACAGCATGAAAAGCTTGTCAGCAGGACAGATGACATTTTTAATATGTGAGCATCTCCTGTCACATATGGTGAGATGTCTCCTAAACATGCAGGGAGAATGTCATACATTATGCACAAAAATGACTCAGTATTGGCTCAAAAGAAGAAAACTTAATTTGTTCTGTGTCAACACATATGCGTGGGTGCCAGAAGGGTCAGGAAACATTGAAAAACATGGAGATATCTAAATGCCCTGTCAAGAAATGAGGAAAACAAAGGTGAAAGGAGGGAAGGAAGGGGGAGAGAGATGGCCAGAGACTTCCTGAGGCAATCTGGCTTGCAAGCTATTTACTCCATTCTATCCTATGCTGAAGCTCAAATGCAGTGAGTAGCACCATACTTCTTAGCAGATGTGATTTGTATGAATGATATTGTTTATGCATTAACATACTCTTGCATATGAATAAGTATGGTATATACTAATGCTGAATGATCTTATCTACTGTCACTGGACTCCTATGCATAGTGCAGCTTCGTCAGAAAGTAAAATATACCTTAAGATGCTACACAGAATCGTTAATAGGAGACAAGTTGAATCTGAGTCCTTTCTAATACACTTGCACTGCTTCTTTGTGATGGAAAGAGAAAGGATTTATCAGGAGAAAGGATTTATCAGCAGGAGACAGAAAAGCAGAAGTCAGATACCAAATACTTCAGATTTAGCCGGACACCTGCTCAGATCAGGAAGGACAATTTCCCCTGTAATTCAGACTGGCTACTTAAGTTATATGGGTCATTCCTCCCATCTTGTTTTCAACCATTAGATTCTGGTCACAGCTACAGCATACTAGAATGTCACAAAGCAAGTAAGCCGACACCAGATACGTGTGATATTAGGTGTTTACATTGAGGATACTTGCTCTGAGTCCCAGTGGCAAATTAACAGTCAGGTCACACCGTGTTTTTTCACTGAAGTGATTTGCCTCCCCCAGTGTTTTGAGCACGCTGAGTAGTTAGTAATTATCCTTTAGATAGGATTTTTTTAGGCCAGCCTCGGTAGATTCACTTCATACCATTGCAGAAATCTCAGAGATCAGTGAATTATTTTTTCTCCTACTTTTCTAATTGTAGCTACCAGTGCTAAGGACTCCTAGTTTTTTTCAGGCTTTTAAGGATGTGGATCATCACCACTTCTTAAGCAGTTCTAGGTCAATACAACTATGGAGAGGTTATGACATGAGATGTAATTGAAGATCTAGAAATTGCATTAAAAATTATTCCAAAGCTGCATAGAAAAGTTAAACTGTGAAGTCCTTCCAGTGACTTTCAGTCTTGAGTGCCAAAATTTTCACCTGTGCTAATAAATAAAACCATGGGACTCATATATTCATATACCTTTCAGAAGTGTAAAAAGGTCATTTGAAAAACAAGCAGGAAAAAAGAAATTTGAAATGCAGAACTTTTGAAAGAACATCCTTGTCCTTAGTATTTACCTAGCTTTGTCTTAAATTACCAAGAGGGTAAATGAAAATAAAGGTATTATTTCTTTCCTGTACAGACTAGAAAATCTTTGGTATTAATGAGACTTGTCAGATTGACAGCCTGGGAGAATAATTTCTGTACTAACAAATCCAGAGAATGAATATTATATTAGGAGTGACAATGCAAGCTCCCTTAGACTAGCTCATCAATGTGTCTTAGTCCTGACCTGAAGTGAACTACCTTCAGAGATGGAAAAAGTTCAGGCTCATTAAACATGCACGTCCCAGCCTTTTTGTTAGAACTGCCATCCATGGCTATCAAAGTAATATTGATACCACTCAGGGGTCACTGAGAACAACATTATTATCAGAATTTAGATAAAGCAAGCTGCAAAACTGAAATTACAAAATAGCTTTGTTGCTTGGTCTCATTTTCTATCTCCCAGAAGTTTAAACTGTATTTACCTCTCTGTGGGGTTGTTTGCTCCCAGTATTACTACAGTGCAATAAAAAAAAAAAAAGCAAAACCAAAAAAAAAAAAAACAAAAAAAAAACAAAAAAACCACCCCAAAAATACCCCAAAGCAAACTCCAATAAAAAGAGAGTAATTAGTTAGATAGTTGCCCAAATTCTAAAGTGGTCTGTGCTTCCCAGTACTATATTTCCTATTGGAAAGTTGTTCCACACTGTCACTGCTCTTATAGGAAGGAAATGCCAAATATGTGGGCAAAGCCATTGCAGGTTTGATCCTGTATAATTCTTTTACCATCAGCATCCTTCAGGTTCACAGACACTAGCCCTCATTTGCTTGATGTATTTCTATTTAGGTCTGTATGGCAATATAGGTAAGTCCTGTTACCACAGACTTTGTCATAAGAAATTATTCTAGTCAGGAATTACACAGAAAGAACTAAAATTTAGTTTTCTAGAATCTAAAGTTCTATTCTGAAAAAAACAAAAAAGAACATCTTATATTCTAAGCCATAGACAAGGTACAGTAATGCCTTTGTGAATAGAGAAGCCACTAAGTTATAAAATGTGATATGTGGGACCGTTAGAGTAATAGCATAATAAAAAAAAGTTGCTTTGTCTCAAAAACTATAGCAAAGAAAAAAAATATTCTGTGCTGTGATAATATGATTGTATTATCTCAGAAGAATTTAATGAATGAAAGTACTCCTCTGTTGTGGTTCAAGCCTAGCCAGGAACTCAGGACCATGTAGCCGCTTGCTTACTCCTTCCTCTTTCTTCCTCCCCCCAATTCCAGAAGGGATGGGGAGGAGAATCTAAACAATATAAATCCCAAATTTTGAGATAAAAACAGTCCAGTAACTAAGGTATAACAAGAAAACCACTGCTGCTACCACTGATAATAATAATGATAAGGGAAATAACAAGGGGAGAGAATAAAATTGCCCACTACCTGATGACCAATACCCAGCCTGACCCAAGCAATGATCTGGGCCCCCAGGGTAACTCCTCTCAGTTTACATACTGGGCATGACATGCTCTGGAATGGAATACCCCTTTGGCTAATTTGGGTTGATGAAAAGCACAGCACTGCACCAGCTACTAAGAAGGAGAAAAATGACTGCTACTGCAGAACTCAGGACACACTTTCTCTGATGCTAGTCTCTAGCAATCACTACAGTGTTACGGCTGAGCCCAAGCTGACTTACAATACAGAGAGTTTGACATATCTTTAAAAAAAAAAGTTTTGTGGTGGTTTTTTGCTCATAGTCGCTACAATCTTATAAAATCACTCCCGAAGACCATGTTTAACTTGCTCCCAAGTTAACGAGTTCAAGTAGAAAGGCCATGAATCAGAAATTGATTCTTACAAAGAATCTAAAATAATTTTTGAAATCTCAGGATTATTTTCACTGCTCTTTTTTGTCATTATTTCTATATGAAGTCCTTTTTTTTGTTGCACTGATTCATTGGTCCCCTGCACATCGACATTTAAGACAAGCTTTTTCTTAAAGGCTTGAGAATTGATCTGAAAAGAGCACTAAAGGAAGTCAAAGTCTTATAGGAGTGATTCATGCCTGTTATCACTGTGTCTCTAAGTGAGATGAGAGAAACTTCCAATTTTGCACATGTGGAGCAAATTCAAGATTAATCTTCAGTTTTAAACTGTCTCTCAAAAGTAAATTACAATGTGTCTGCACCACACTCCCTAGCTTTTTACAGTATGAATTATTAATATAGTAGGTAACTTTATGTCATGGGTTCAGCAGTAGCAGTCATTTTTCTCCTTCTTAGTAGTTGATGCAGCACTGTGTTCTTGACTTGTGGCCTGAGAACAGCACTGATAACACCAGTGTTTTTAGTTATGGCTTAGCGATGTTTGGTCTGGCCAAGGACTTTTGGAGCCTCATGCTCTGCCAGGGAAGAGGGGGAGCCAGGAGGAAGCAGAGACAGGACACCTGACCCAAACGGACCAAAGAGGTATTCCATACCATAGCACATCATGCCCAGGAGGCAGAAACAGAGAGCAGAGACCCGGAAGGGAGGTGGGGGTGCACTGCTTTGTCGGGCTGAGTATACGTGGTGAGCTGTTGTATTCTTTTCCCTTGTATTTCTCTTGTCATTATTATTACTAGT
>JANRGW010020020.1:0-16730 GCA_024733675.1 Psilopsiagon aymara | reverse complement strand
GCTGGCTGTCACCAAGCACCTTGTTGTTCTTCATGTGCCTCAGCATGCCTTCCAAGAGAATCCGCTCCAAGATTTTGCCAGGCACAGAGATGAGGCTGCTTGGTCTGTAGTTCCCCGCCTCATCCATTTTCCCCTTCTTGAAAATGAGGATTATATTTCCCTTTTTTCAGTCATCAGGAACTTCACCTGACTGCAATGTTTTTTCTAATATGATGGACAGTGGCTTAGCAACTTCATTTGCCAGCTCCTTCAGGAACTGCGGATGGATTTCATCAGGTCCCATGGACTTGTATAGAGTCAGGTTCTTAAGATGGTCTCAAACCTGATCCTGTGGGCCCAGGGTCTTCATTCTCTCAGTCCCTGCATCTGCCTTCCAAGACTTGGGTGGTGTGGTCAGAGCATTTGCCAGTGAAGACTGAGTCAAAGAAGTCATTAAGAACCTCAGCCTTCTCCAAATCCAGGGTAGCCAGTTCTCCCGATAGCTTCTGGAGGGTGCCCATGTTGTCCCTAGCTTGTCTTTTATTTGCAATGTACCTATAGAATCCTTTCCTGTTATCTTTCAAATCCCTAGCCAAGTTTAATTCTAAGTGATCTCTAGCTTTCCTAACCTGGTCCCTAGCTTCCTGTACAACATCCCTGCATTCTTTCCAGGCAGCTTGTCCTCATTTTCACCTTTTATAAGGTTCTTTTTTCCTTCTAAGTTTTCTCAGCAACTCTTCATCGACCCATGGAGGCCTCATGGCCTTTGTGCCCCATTTCCTTCCTGTCAGAATGCAATGCTTCTGAGCTTCGAGCAGGAGTTCCTCAAATATCGAATAGAAGTCTTAGGTCTCCCTGTCAACTAAGGCTTTATGCCATGGAGCCTTACTAAACAGCTTCCTGAAGAGGCCAAATTCTGCTCTCTTGAAGTCCAGGGCAGTGAGCTTGCTGTGTGTCCTTCTCATTGCCTGAGTGATTTAATTCCATTAAATATTAGAAGAGACAAACCAAAGACAAAACTCAAATGCAAATAAGTCCTCACTTTGGAAGGGTAAAGATAATAGTTTCTGGAAATTTATTGCTTCTTATAATTTCTTTCTTCTGTGGAGGCTGAACCCCAACTTCATCACTGAAGTGAGGAGGAAGTGCAAAAACACAAATGTAGAGAAAAATCCAAGAACAGACTGTGATATGCAACAAGACAGAGAAATGCCAGGAAGCTGGTAGCCAGTATTTTTATCAAAAGAAAGAAAATTGTGTCCAGGGAGACACTCGGCTATGCAGAATCGCGAAGGCATTCTCTATCAGTAGGTGTGAGGACGGAGACGGTGGAAGCAAGATGGTTGCCATAATCATGTCTTCTTTCTTTTGGGTCTAGAGGCAGAAACTCATTTTAAAATGAGTATTTTTAATGCAGCACAACAGAGCACAGAATATACATGTGCTAGAGAAGGTCTTGCAAACAGCTCAGGTCACTCAGAGATGCCTTGTTATTACTGGCATTGCATTCTACACATTATCTTTGCCCATTTCAAGATTGTACAGAACTATTGAACTGAATTCCAAATCTATAGACTACTTCAGTTCCTTTGCCATGGAAAATAATCTTTCAAGTCTGTCACCTTAACTTTCCTGACCTATGACTATTAGTTTTATAAGAACTCATCATTCCCCGTATCTAATACATGCTTTTATTCCTACTCCCATCTTGAGGCTTTTAAAATCATTTGGATTTTTTCCATTCACGCTGTGATCAAAAAAAAAAAAGACAAAATTTAAAATAGCACTGCAGTATCACTGTGGATGTATACACAACAGAGTATGAAATTAATTCACAGCACCTGTCATGTTTGATCACCCATGGGGAGAGGTACATGAAGAAAATCAGCACCATATAAAAGCAATTTCTGAAGCAATTACTTCTGCAGAGATTGTCATGTTAAAGACAATGAGTTTGATAAACGCCAACACATTATCATTGGACCATTTAGGATATGACTATGAATAAAGCATTAAATTAGAGGTGGATCAGAAAAGAACACTAGAAATCAGTGTACAGAAGGATATGAGAGATGGTTGGCATAGATACTGGACAGGAACAAGTGTGCTAGATTCTGCAACATCAATTATTTGTCTTGCAAACTTGTTGTTGTAAGACAAGAAGTCCACCTCAAAATCACACCATGACAGTTTTGTTCCTCTGTGGAAGAACTAGCAGAACAGAACATTTCTTTTAAGCTAAATTGTTTTGTTTTCTAAGCAGAAAAATCCATGCATTAAAAAATTCTGACTTCTCAGAAAGTGCTGTGGTGTATAAAATAACAAATAGCATCATTATTGTTTGCATTTTATTCTGGCAGTAAAAAAAATAGATGCAAAGAACCTCTGAATTCATGTGGTGCATTCGTTTCATTACTAGGGGAAGTAAAATACAAAAAGTTAGGTTTCCAGAAATACAAGAGGAGATTGGAGGTTGAGCCTAAATTTAATTGATGATGAATAGGAACAAGTTCCAACAGATAGTAATGGGGAGTTTAGACAAAATCCAAATTAAAAACCCCACAACAACCAAACGCAGAATCCTCACTTGAAAACTTAGGTGCCTTAAAAGCCATTGCTGCCTCTATTTCTGCTAATTATTTAAGCAACTAAACCTGCATTACTGGGTATATTGAAGATGATGTTACTTTGGCTGTTCTGAGCATATGAGGCATAAATAAAATAATTCAAAATGCACAAAGCAGATCTCCACTTAGATAAGTCTCCCACAGGGCCCTATTTAGAAAATGTATTCAGAGGAAAATTAGTATATAAAGACAACAATGATTTTGGTACCATGCATAAGGAGAGCAGCCCAAATCATTTAAAAGAACAGCAAAGGAAGGTGAACAAAGAAGGGAGAACATGATTCTGTGAGTCACTGATGACAGCATTTCTGAAGTAAAAGGGAAAATTTGTTTGCTTCGGGGGGTGCTTACACATTTAACACTTTCCAGCCACTGGTTAAAGTCCAATATATGTGAGGAACTACTGGAAACGAGCACTGGAATCTAAGACTTTTGCTGGGTGAATGCACTGAAAAAGTTTCACTAGATAATAGATTTTATTTTGGGTCCATCAGTCTTATATTCTTCATAGCACAGCTTCTTAGTAACAATATAAGATAATCTTTGCTTCAAGATCTGATTTTAGTTAGTGGAGAAGAGAAAAGGTAATGGTTTTCTATGGGCAAGGAATACAAATGAGACAATGACTGAATTATTAAATAATAAAGTGGATAGCAGCAATAATCATTCTGACCATCACTGTTTTCTTCTTCACTTACTAAGCCCTCACCATGATGGTCTGAATCAACACACTGCTTAAAGTCATATTCAAGGGCTATTGGCTTAAATTGTATGTCAAAATAGAGATTAGAAATACATTAAACATAACTGTTACACTTTTAAACACAGGTTAGAGTCAAATCAAGTGTATACACTAACAACTCACCAAGCAACTCAGAATCCACATGGACAGAAATTTTGATCTTAAATGGAAACAGTACAATATCAACTCTTCTTTACTGCCCACTTAAAAAGGACAGCAGTTCTTACTGCAGGGTGATCAAAGAGACTGCAATAATAGAGAAGAAACCCTAATTTTCCTTTTTAGGCTGAGCACATATCAAAATAAACATAGCCAAAGATCAGATTGTTAGGTAGTACCTTTTTTACAATACCTTTTTAAGGAAGAATTTAGATTAAAGACATCAGATGAAATCTTAGATTTAGTCTTGCACAACATACAACATCTGGCTCAATATCTTTAAGAAGCACTATGAAAATGGCTGTAATGCAGACTCAATTTAACTTTCATAAAAGGAAGTCACCCTTACAGAACTTCTAGAATTCTCCAAGTGGGCCAACAGCTTCAGGAACAAGGATCATCCATTTCACACAATCTACCTGGATTCCTAAAAAGCCTTCACAAGTCATTCTCCAAGGGTTTTGAAGGGACCTAAGCAGCCATCTGATAAAAGAGATGTTACTGCACAGATAAATAATTGATTAGGAGGTAGGGAAGCACAGTTCAGGAGTGGAGAAGAACCACTGGGGAATTTTCACCTGTTTTTTTCTGCTTAATATTTGGAAAAAAGGGTGAGGGATGGAGTGACAAAATTTTCAATGAAATTTTTTTTTCTTTTAATAGAAAAGGTGAGAGCAAGTGTGAAAAATTCAAGGTAAGAAAATTATGAAGTGAAGGACTAGACAGTAAGCCGTCAACTAATATTCATCATACAGGAAGAAATTTCCATGTGGAAAAAAAAAAAAAAAAAAAAGCAGCTACTTCATGCAGAAAAGACAACTCTGAAACCATCTTGGAAATGTGATTTTATGATTATAATATAGACTATTATATATATATAACTCATATTATAATATAACTCATATCAGGGACTCAGAAAGGGAGTCTTCTCATATTGCAACATACATTAACAAAATTTTTCCTTAAACTCAGCAGTTCCAAAATACGCCGCACTTGGGACATAAACTTTAAATCCCTCAATTCTTATTTAAGTACTTAAATAAGTGAGCAAGTTTCCAAAATAATTAACTTCAGGAATATCTTGCCTACAGATGATTGAACTGCTCAGGTCAGGTTTAGAAGCAACGTATTCTGAAGGACTGTGACCAAGCCAAACATAATTATGTGGCTACTCTGCTTAAAAATTTGAACTGTTGAGTCATTACAGCACTTTGCTGGACAAACTGTCTCTCCTGCAGTCAGATATCTCTTTACTGGTTTCCTCTGCCTAGTTAAAACAGATTTTCAAAAACAGAGTACTAGCTGGACAAAACCAAAATCAATCATACTTAAATCCCTTCTAACAGGTGCTTGTTTAATTATACCTTGGTGATAGAAATCTCATTATAGATCCTTGTGTGATCATAACATTTTTCTGTGGAAACAAGCAAAAATTTCTTTTCAATTGCCACTCTAATCAACAGTTTACTAGATCCACCATGTTTCAGGGATGAAAAATTTCCATCTTTTTGAACATAATAAGGATTATCGTGTTAAGGTATCATCTTTGCTGTCTTGCAAAATGAAATGTGAAAGAATTCGAAGTTAATGTAAAAAAGGCTGAATACTGTATGCTGTGATGGGAACCTGGAAATGGTAAAACTTGAAGCTAAAAAACTTCAGCCTAAAGACATTTTAATGTGTATTTCAAATAATATTCACGCATCCCAGAATATCAACCAAGGGAATAGGTGGTTAACAGCTAAAGAAAAAAGGAAAATTCTAGACTTTAATTATTTTCTCCAAAGGTAGAAAAATTGCCTTGCAGTCTAAACTTTATAAAATACAGACACTGAATTTGACGAGTCAGATGAGTTTTTCTGCTTATTGATCACATATATATGCACCATAATTTTAATGTGTATGGGATTCTTTCTTCTGGTTTTCATCTGATAGTTCAAATATGTTTGGTATGGGGAAAGTAAAAGAGAGACAGATGTTTAGCAATCAAGGGTGGGGCAGGCAGTAACTGTTTACTACGACAGAATTTTAAAAAAAAAATCAAATTAAAAATTAAGCCTAATTTCCTATATAGGAGCCAGAGGTCATTATCAGATCAAACACAGCCTTAAGAGTAAGTAAGGTAAATTCAAGAGCTGCCATGATTTGCTTAGTAAATCACCCCAGAATTTATCTCTACTGAAACTTTTAACATCCTTTCCCCAAGGTATGATGTTTGCGTCTTGTGGCGTTTGCTCACATTAAAATTTTGGTATGCAGTCGATAGTGTTAACCAACTCCATCCCAGATCATTCTGTGCTGCAAAAGAAAAATGGAGGACATGGAGGAATGAAAGGAAACAAAGGAAAAGAAAAAAATAAATTTAAAAATTTACATTTAATAAAACATTATTTTTACTTTTAATCATTATAAAAAGACCCAGATTGGTCCTATTTTCCATCAGATTTTCCTAATAATCAAATCCAAATATTACGGAGAAACAACTAATCAGATTTGATTATAGGAAGTCAAAGAGAGTTAAAAAGCATAATGATGCTAAATTAGAAAGATGATTTTCCGATTGCACTTCTGGATTTTTCAAGTTGCATTGAGAGCGTCGAAGTATAAAAAAACCCCAGTTAACATGTTAACATTTTTCTTCATTTTAATTCGGCAATTTATTTCTAAAACACAACGTAAGTACTTTTTTTTTTCTTTTTCCTTCTCTTCCCAACATCGTCAGTCTAAGACTATGGCATCAAATTTACTGCATGAAGCTGTGCTGTCCTGAAAACAATGCAAGGGAAGAACTGTACTGCTGAATTTTTGGTTTTGGTTTCCTTTTGCCGTGGGCAGGTAGCAAATTTGTGATTGACCTCCAGTGGCACAAATTATGATATTAGGTTAGCTGTGTTTGGCTTGTGGTTTGGGCCAGGGCAGCATTATGCATCAACTCCATTTTCTCTGCTTTCTTTGCTGACTGTAGTTTGTTGATGGCATCCACTGTTTTGTGGACCTTGTTCATGGGGTATAAAGAATTCAGCCTCCCTACCTGTGTTACTTTTAGGTCACATAAATTAAATGACAGCAAAAATTATAAGAGTTTTATTGAAGTTGAAGAGACAGTGTACACATTCACAACACTGGTACACCAATATATGTTTTAACTGCTTTTGTCAGATCTGTATACTTTTCAGTAGGGGGAAAATAAGAGGTATTGTCTACAATGAAGAAATGAGAGCAATGAAAGTGTAGTTGGTCTTTTTTGTACTGTCTGCAAGATTAGAAAACATTTCTTCTAGGAGTAAGTGTAAATGCATCATAACCCTGCCAGGGTTAGCTATGACAAATGTTTGGAATGCACAAGAAAAATTGCAACACTTTTTCGGCACGTAAACAAAATGGATTCCTGAGGGAATACTTGCAGATCCACTAGAGCAAACTAATGGTAATTATTTACTACAGGAAAATTACTATTTATTAAACTTCAATTTGATAAATGTATGCTATGTTTTAAGAGAATTCTTCATTTTGGGGAAGGAATCTTAAAAATATCAATTCACTGCGGAACTGAATAATGAGAAGTTATGGTTAAGCATTTTGAAAAGTATTCATGAAAATAACTCAGAATTTTAAATGACCATTCAAATTTACTGACTTATATTCGTGACCTTTCCCTTTTTCCTTGCTGCATCAAACACTTGGATATGTTTTTGGTGTACTTTAAGAAATTAATCTATCTAAAATTTTCATTTGTTAAGCTAAAAAATAGCAGGAATGATATTATTTTGGTATCTTGAAAATGCAACAACTGCTATCTGTGATTTCCATAATGAGATCTATTGTGGTGACTATCATGGTTTAATTGCATTTTCACTTTTCTTTTTTAATTTTTCTTTTTTTTTTTTTTTTTTAACCAGGATTTTCATATCACTTAATTTTATGCACCTCATTGAACCAGCTAGATTTTTGCAGGCTCTCTATACAGACAGTAAGAGATTAATCTTATCTATAAAATTATATGGAGCAAAATCCTGGGACTGCTCTTCTGAGTACCATCTCTTTAGCAGTCTGCTATGGGAATGCAAGAGAACTCCATGGCAAATATGTCAGACACAGACTTCTCTGTATGTATGCATTCTTCCCATAGGTGTTTTACAATCAAGCAGACCTTATGGGTCAAAATCCTCTGGTGATAATTATTATCCCACATTTGCATCAGCTTCAGAACAGCTCAGTTTAGTAAAGATTGGCAACTATTAAAGCATCTTATGATGCCAGCATTCATAAAGATTTGTTAAAAAATCTCAGACAAAGAACATATTAGCTCAGTGTAAGCCTTTATTCAGAAGGAATGCTTTTGATGATACAGTTTTCATAGCCAGAATCAGAATTAGCCCTAGAGCAGGTACTTCAATAGTACAGAATATACTGTCACCAAGAAACTGAATATTCTTAGTTTTTTGGATTGTAAAGGCAGGTGCAATTATTAACAGTGGGTTTATCTGAGTGAGATGCTTGGTCCTGAGGCACACACAGGCTCTTTGAAAACATCTCATTCTGATGTCTGATGTAGAGTCAGGAGTAATCTCTCTTCTATTGCATTTTTCCCAGGTTTTTTATAACTAGTCACTGCATTTTGGGATCAGCTTTTGGCAGCCTGACAGGTAAGTAAAGTTTGTATTCTGAGTCAGCTACCTGTCACTGCTTCGACATTGGAAAAGCTCTCTCAATGTGAGGAACAAATATCTCTAACCACCAATGGTGCAGAAAGGCTGCCTCTCTCATTCTTCAGTGCTAGCTTGCAAGACTAGTCCTCACCCCAGCCTCATTTCCTGCTGCACTTGCTTTCAGTGACAGTGATATATGCAGTGTTGGTTCTCACACTTTTACCAGCTGATCTGTACATTCTGTTAACACTTCATCTGGGTCACAAAAGGCATGAGGATGCTAAGATAAAGGTCCAGCAACTTAACAAGCACATTTTTCTTACTGTTACACTACACTGTAGACTACGTAGACTGTGAACTGTAGAAATATTTGAACTTTTCCACTACTCTGCTTTCTTGTCAGCTTCTACTGTGCATTTCTTTGACTCTCACCAACAATCAAAAATTCCTCTAGCTCCAGGTTAAACAGAAATGTCAACAGTTTTTCCATCTCTATATGATTTGATAGGCTAATAATTATTTCATTCTCTTGTTGCTCCCTTGAGTCTGGTATAACCTGTGAGTAACTGAAAAATATACACAATTTCTCCTCTTTTGTAGGTGTTAGTCGATTTATTTTATTATCTGCTGCTCTGGTTTCTAAACTGCTGTCAACACATTTGTTTTTATTCAGTTCAATTTCTTTATTTAAATTTTTGGTGTCAGTGAAATAAGAAAAAATGAAATATTTCTCTGTTACTACAGAACAAAGATAAAAACAATTTTCTAATTTTCATAAGTTCCTAGCATAATAAAATTATAAGGAAGTCTGAGAAAACTCTCCTTGACTTCATTGAAATTGGTAATAGCTGCCCAGTGGTAAGACACTTATTCATAAAGTCTGGAGATTCCTCCTCCATATTAAGTTAACCTTTGGATAAAATACATAATGTTTTCTAGTCTACTGTATTAATTTAAGAAAAAACATTTCATTAGATGTAGATTTTAGTGCCTATCACTTAGGAAAAATCATTTCACTAGGTGTAGATTTTAGTGTCCATAACCAGCACCAAGTTTAGGAAAATCAGAAAAAGAAAATCTGCCTCATGACATAGGTAGAATAGTTTAGACTGACCAATGGAGATGGAAAGTACTTCATCCTACAAGAAAAATTACTGTCAAAGATTCCAATATTTACAACCTTAAACATTTCCACTTTTATTAGTGTAATGTCTTCTAGTGATTAAGCCTTAATACATTCCGAATATAATCAGCACTTAAGGCACTCTAGCAATTATTAGGGCTCATGAAAAGTGCCAGGTTGATAGTGTGAGAAGGTGTTTATGGTTATTCCCCCGAACAGTTACAAAACATCTGCCCAGACTATTCCCTCAGTATTTTTAACTTCACCTCTTTAATGTCATTATTTTTAAAAGGATGCCCAGAAAAGTCAGGTTGCCATTTGAACATTGAATTGAAAATTTCTGAGCTTTCCTGACTGTCTCTTCTAGTCTTGGCTACATTAGACTGCATCATCTACTAGTTGATGCTTCTGTCACCCAGCAACAGAGTTGAGTTCTTTCTGCCTTTCCTTCAGGTCTTTCCCTCCACCTCATCTTTCAGATCCTCAGCTAATAATCTGTAAATTACCTTAAGAATAAAATAGAAAGCACAGGAAATATGAAGAATAGAAGAAATAAATCCTGCATCTGCACGGTCCTACGCCTGGGTCAGAGCAATCCCAAACACATATACAGGCTGGGCAGCAAATGGACTGAGGGCAGCCCTGAGGAGGAGAACTTGGGGTGGTTGGTTGATGGGAAGCAAAACGTGAACTGGCAGCTTGCACTTGCAGCCCAGAAAGCCAACTGTATCCTGGGCTTCATCAAAAGGAGTATGACAAGCAGGTCAAAGGAGGTGATCCTGGCCCCTCTACTCTGCTCTCATGAGACCCCACCTGGAGTCCTGTAGTCAGTTCTGAGGCTCTCAACACAACGGGGTTGTGAACCTGCTCAAGCAAGTCCTGAGGATGGCCGTGAAGATGATCAGAGGGCTAGAACACCTCTCCTAGAAAGACAGGCTGAGGGAGTTGGGGTTGTTCAGTCTGCAGAAAAGAAGACTCTGGGAAAACGCTAGAGCAGTCTTCCAGTATTTAAAGGAGGCCAACAAAAAATCTGGAGAGAGACTCTTTACAAGGGCATGTAGTGACAGGACAAGGGGGAATGGCTTTAAACTGAAAGTGGGTAGATTTATATTAGATATTAGGAAGAAGTTCTTTACTGTAAGGTGGTGAGACACTAGCACAGGTTGCCCAGAGAAGTTGTGGCTACCCCACCCCTGGAAGTGTTCAAGGCCAGGTTGGACAGGGCTTTGAGCAACCTGGTCTAGTGAAGGTGTCCCTGCCCATGGCAGGGGGGGGTGGAACTAGATTATCTTTAAGGTCCCTTCGAACCCGAAGCATTCTATGGTTCTATGAATTACAAGCTGATTTTATTTAAACCAGAAACAAACATAAAAGTTTTAATGTGAAGAGGTGGGTTCTGAGAGTTACCACTCCAGAAAAGGGGTGCAGAATCATAATCAAAGCACTTGAAAGGGGAAATTTTTCACCAATGTTCAATTGTTCTTGGTCCCAGGAGGTGAATCAAAGTATCTTTTAGAATAAATTTTTAGGAACTTCCATCTACAGTAAAGTAGCATGACAGCTGTCACTTGCAAACAGAAGACAAAATTACTAAACAGCCTACAGTGGCAAAAAAATTATGTACAAATACATAGAAAATGACATAATATGATACAGGAAGGCTTTATAAATAATGTGCTAGACTAATCTATTAGATCTCTTACATAAATTATTGCCTGAACAAAAGAAATAATATAAATCTCAAAATACATTTCAATATCATTTATATCTGATATAAAACCATATTTAAACCTAAATTATTATAATCAAAAATATGGACGTAAGCAGACAAACTAAAATGCGGAGAAGGAGATACACAAACAGGATTCATGGAAATGAAGGCATATATACTGTACCTGAGGCTACGCAGGAAGATTCTCAGAGATCAGTCCATTATCTACTGCGGTAAAAGATTTTGGTAATTATGTTGGTGTGAATATTTTGATCATTCTGCTGACACAAAGCTAGGAGGCATCATCAGAACATGGCAGGACACAAAGAACTAGAGAGTAAGTCACACACACACACAAAAGTGGAGGGATCTCATTAGAGAAAATGTGCAATAGGGGCAAGAAAGCCTTGTTACACTGGAAAGCGGAATGCAAATCCACAGTACCTCACTGAGGAGGAGCTGATGGCAGCAGCTTAAAGTGCCCTATGCATAAAGCAGTTTCTAAGGTGATATATACTGCCTAAGGACCGCCTCTCCTCTGGCTCACTCCAGCCCACTGGTAGGTCACTGTCAGTAACCTGGTTGCAACTGGTTCAATGGGCATAATTAGGCCGATCTTCTCACCCACAGAATATTATTTACTGTTCTGGTGTCTCTTCCTAATTAGTCACTCAAATTTCTTTATTCAGGGAACCATAGTAGATCTAGAGAATAAATCTATCAGTGATCAGAGGGGATAGAGCTGGGTTTGCCCAGCATCTTGAACCCAAAGAACTGACGCCAGTTTCCTAAAGTAATCCGAATCAGATAATCTCTTATTGAATACTTTACTCATGCCCAAGCAAGCACCCAAGCTCCAGTCTTGAGAATTTCTGGGTCGTTCTACAAAATCTACTTACATATCTATATATGTAAATATATGATAATATTGAGTGTTTTTCACTCTGCATATCTCTAACAGTATATAATTATTGTGCTTATTGGGCTATTACTGCCTTATTGGCATTAACTGTAAAACTCCATGTAAAGCTCCATGTTACTTCAATATTAAAAACCAACAATATTCAGGCTTCATGTTATACATTCTTCACTTTGCTTGTGTCTTTTCCGAGAAGAATGCCAAGCCGCAAAATGTCGTGTTCACTTCTGCTGGGAAATGAAGAAAATAATAAAAGCTACTGCAAGCTAGCGAGTTTAGTTAGTTTTTAGTGAGTTTAAATTCACTTTTTTTATTAACAACAAATCTTCAATCATAACACGGGTAAAAAATAACAGAGAAGTATGGAACATAGTAAACGGTCATATGATCACTGTAGATTGGTGTCGTGGTTTAAGCCCAGCTGGTACCTCAGTACCATGCAGCTGTTCGCTCACTCTCCCCCCCACCACCACTTCCTCCTCCCTGCTCCTGAGGGGATGGGGAAGAGCATTTAAATAATGTAACTCCCATGGACTGCGATAAGAGCAGTCCAGTATCTAAAGTATAGCACAAACCACTACTGCTACCACCAATAATAATAATGCTAAGGGAAATAACAAGGGAAGAGAATACAACCACTGACCACCCACTGACTGATACCCAGCCCACCTAAGCAGTGATCTAGCCCTTCCGGGAGGGTAACTGCCCCCAGTTTATATACTGGGCATGATGTGCTGTGGCATGAAATACATCTTTGGCTAGTTTGTCTCAGGTGTCCTGTCTCTGATTCCTCCCGGCTCCCCCTCCTCTTTGGCAGAGCATGAGACTCAGAAAGTCCTTGGTCAGACTAAATATTACTGAGCAGCAACTGAAAACATTGATGTTATCAGTGCTGTTGCCAGGCCAAAAGTCAAAAGCACAGCACTGCACCAGCTACTAAGAAAGAGAAAAATGACTGCTACTGCTGAACCCAGGACAGTATCCATATCCACCCCTTATTCCGTACCATTCATGTCATGCTCAGATCACATTTTCAGTATACCATCACTCTTATCTCATGTATATATATATATATATATATACACATATATACATGCATCCACAGAGAGAGAGAAAGAGAGAGAGGAGAGAGAGAGAGATCATTCCTTAGTGCATGGACCAATCCCTATAAAGTTGCTGATTCCATCCGGACATCCAAAAAGACAGCACTGCATCAGCTACTAAGAAGGGGGAAAATAACTGCTACTGCTGAACCCAGGACAATTGGCAATCTAGTGCAGTTGTAATAAAGACAAATGCAATCCCAATATGAGAATGAGGTAAAGGTTTATCTAGAATCCTGCATACAATTCTGCGTGTGCATGTTCAAAGAGAAATATGGAGAATGGAAACTTTACTCTGCAAGTGAAGACTAAAGGAATAAGACTGGTTTCACCTGGAAAAACAAAGGGCTAAAGGGTATAATTACTGCATAGAATTATACTAGAAAAAAGGTCTAAGCATAGAGGAGGTAAGAGAACTTTACATGAGCAAAGACAAAATAAGAACTAGGACTGAAAGAAACCACAATAGTCAATAAGGAGTTTTATCCTGGATATCATAGCACTCCTACCCCGTAGAACAATAAAATTATGAAACATGTATAGGGAAGCAAGAAGAAGAGGTATGCAGAAAGCTGAAGTACTTTTTGGAACTTTCTGCATTTAGGAAGTGGACTACATGACATATAGCATGGAAACTAGAATGTGAAGATGCCTTCCACTTCATATGTTCTAATAATCCCTATTCTGAACTGTCAGAAAATGGAGTCAAGTAATAATTTAAAACAAAACAAAATGATAAGCTCACTTTTGTAGACAGCATACAAAGGCCTAGATAGACTGAATAATTGAAGATTATGGAGAAAGTTAATCTATTTTGATCACAGAAGACAGTACTTTAGACCTTTGCTTAATTTAATCATGGAGAACCTCCCTGTATAAAGACCTTTAAATCGAATGCTTACAAAGCTGTTTCTACAAAGTACTGTACAAAATTCTGCAGAACATTTTGCAGCCACTTCTTGAAGTCAAGGGTAGGAGAATTTGTTGCATTCCTTTCACTATCACAATACCTTTGTGCAGATTTCAAGCTTTTTCCTTAAAGGAAAGAAAAAAGATAAATCAGGACCTGAATTTCTTCAAAGATTTTCTTTCCTCCTCTTTGACATACAGTGTTATCAAAGCACAATAAATTAGCATTAGTCTATATGTACTTTCACAAGGCAAACACAAACAATTGTAAAACCTTCAACTTCTTAGAAAGAAATTCCAAAATAATCACTTTAGTCTTAAGCTGAATACAACTTCTGAATTATTTTTGTGTGTAATATATATATATTCATATATACCTGGTCTTAGGACCCTAAATTACTTTAAAAGTACATTTTTGCAAAAGTACCAAAAGTTTTTCCCTCACCTGTTTCTATGGTATTCTTCCTACTGCCACATTATTGCATTTTCTGTTGCTAACTTCTTACAATTAAAATGTATACTCAATTATCAACTTTTTTTTGCTAATGCGGCCTCCTATGTGTTAGAGGTTTGAATACTTGCCATAAATGCTTCTCAAAATATGAGATGTGGATTTCCACTCAAAAACTTCATAATTTTTCAGGTAAAAAAAAAAAAATACAGTTTTAATGCTTGCAAGAATTTAATGATTTCTATTATGGTCTAGTAAAATCCAAGGATGCTATATCACTGTCATTCCTTAAAAATCTGTGATTTTTTTCTTGAATTTCTGTCAAATATGTATAAATTTGTCTGCTGACATAGTACTTGAAAGAATTAATGACAATTATGTTTACAATATTTTGATACTCACTGTACTCCACAGTAAAAGCCTATCTCTAAAATCTTCTGATTATACTCCAAGTAAAAATATTTTCAGAAACATTTGGTATAATTCTTTTTAATGTCATGTAAACAAAACTACACTTAAGTTGTTTGCTAGCATTTCTCTAGAAATTTTAAATTAGTAGAAAGCAGATGGTTCATTTGACATTCAAACTTGGTTTCCAGCATTAATGGATAGATAAGTAGCTATGCTTATGTTATCAAAGAAAAAGGAAATTGTATATAGTATTAACTATAAAGAACATGTGTCATTTTGCTTCCTTCTTTTGCAAGTTGAAGTAGTGACAAAAATAGCCCACTTTCAATTTGAGGCCTCTGGGATTCCAGCCTTACTGAAGCCAGACTGATTTTCTTGATGTGTTTGTATTTACGACCGTGCTATTTAAGAGTACTCTTTATTCAATATTGAAAGTGTCCCTCCAACCTAGGTGGATGGAGGCTGTTCCCCAATAATCATTCCGCAAACAGCTAATTACATTGAAAGTGTTCCACTGATTTACCATTAGCCATAATAATATTGCAAGTGAGACAGTAAGGAAACAGATCCAGCTGAGACAACAAGCAAAAAAAATGCTGTGTTTCATTTCTAACCAATGCAATATACAGCAATATACAGCAGGAAAACATTATGGAATGGGATACAGATAGTGGGAACATGTTGCCTTAGAACAGTTGGATACAGCCCCTGACAAAATGTTCAAACACATCAAGATATTACTTTGGTTATTTCCTTTCTTATTCCTTCTGTCTCTTGCTTCATCTTCATTCTATCCTCCTCAAAAGACCTGTGTTTCTGAAGTGTTTTTTGTTCACTGAGTTTAAGCAAACAGAATTTTGTGCATGTTGTTTGCAAACACCAAGTGTATCATGAATACCAGCATATTTTCAGACTTTCAAATACATAGTGCTATTCCTAATAAAAACAAAATAATATTAAATTAAAACCAAAGAAAAACCAAAACCAGTTTAAAAAAATTCCCCCTGTATGGTTTCCAACAGAAGCTTGTAACAGCCATCACAATCATCTCCAGGTGCTGCAGGCAAGAATCTGCTCTACTGTGGTTCCTTGCGGCCCCTCCAGCCCTCTTCACACTCTGCTCTTGTAGCTCAAAGGGCTATTTCTCACTCATTTCCCTTCAGCCGTGGCTGCCAGGCAATAATTGCCTTCCTTACCCAGGCTTTCTCTGAGGCACCCCCCGTGACTGAGGGGCTCAGCAGTCAGTGGACTGTGCCCAGCACTAGGCAGCACCAGCCACTCTGCACAGGGGACACCCAGGCAACCCACCCATGCTATCAATATAGGGGAAAATGCTGACTGTCAAAGAATGAAATGGTTACTTAAGTGAATTATTATTAGGACTGAAACTTAACAAAATTATCAAATGCCTGTGATTTTATTATGTAAAAGTACCAAACGGCTGCATATGATTCTGCAATCTCAGAGCTTCTTCCCTGTCATAGGAAGCTGTCATAGGCAGTGTCCCTGTCATGCGGAGGTCCCTGCTCATGGCAGGGAGGGTTTAGAACTAGATGATCCTACTAGGTTGGAAATAGGTCCTTTCCAGCCCTAACTGTTCTATGATTCTACAATAAGCTCTACATTTTCATGGCACCTTGATGCTTTAACTTTGAAAAGAAATCAGAATAAGTATTTTATTTAACTTTTTTGTTCTTTTTGTTTCTTCTTTGCTTTTCTGTACTTTGTCTTAAACAATTTCAACATGATTCTTAAAGTGAAAATGGCAGAATTTTTACAAGATGTCTCAAGGATATGCAACAAAAGAATTAAGATAAAACTCAGTTGAAGATGGAAACTGTGAAGAAGTACTCTTGTGGCGGGGGTTATGGAACAACACAACACTGATCAATGTGATCAAACGCTGAACAGTTTATTGTGCGCAGGCATCCCTTTTATAGAAAAGTT
>JANRGW010020017.1:3655-17459 GCA_024733675.1 Psilopsiagon aymara | reverse complement strand
AAGAAATTCTTTACTGTAAGGGTGGTGAGGCACTGGAATGGGTTGCCCAGGGAAGTTGTGAATGCTCCTTCGCTGGCAGTGTTCAAGGTCAGGTTGGACATAGCCTTGTGTGGCATGGTTTAGTGTGAGGTGTCCCTGGCCATGGCAGGGGGGTTGGAACCAGATGATCTTAAGGTCCTTTCCAACTCTAACTATTCTATAATTCTATTCTGTGATTCTATCAGGCTGTAGTATAATAGAGATTAAACCTTTCTTTTAAGATGTAGAAGTTGACGTGACAGAGCTTTCCTGAAAAGCTGAAATATTCCCATTAAAAGCTTCTTTCATGTGATGAAATTTTACAGCATGTGATACATTTTAAACCCTTCTGTAAAAGAACAAAATGGAATCGGGTGTTGAGGTCATGGAGTACTTCCTGGTGTGTGTGTGTCTTTGTATTGTAGCACTCAAGCAATTCACAGTGTCTTAGCATGTTTGCACATAATTGGTGAAATGGGAAATGGCTGCCATCACAGAAGAAGGAAAGATGTTTAGAGGCTCATATTTATTGAGATATTCTTGATTGCCTACAAAAGAAACTCCCACTGGAAACTCGATTTATTCATTTAGAGCAGTGAAAAATAATTAAACTAAGAGTTGCTGTCTAAAAGCAAACAAAGTGTTACCCCTTTAGATACTAACCTTTTCTTGAAACAATCTTTTTACTAGGTAGCTGGATTATCACAGTGATATGATAATGAAATGGGCTTTCTTGTCTCTGCACTATCAATAGAATAGTCTGAGGAAAGAGTGTGGTCACTGTTCATCAATAAGAGACTGGCTACTATCAGTGATTAGAAAGATGACCCCACAAGGGAACAAATACGAAGGTACTCAGAATCTATTGATTTTTCAATCTCAGGCTGCATTTTTGGAATCTTCTTTTTGTTCTGCATCTGAACTAAGAAATGATTTTAATATCCCAAACTTTCTCTAGAAAGGATGGTTTCAATATAGTCTATTATTTCCTAAGTTTTACTTTACCATCAGCAACAAATAGTACCACTACCATGGAAGGAAAGGATTGCTGTTTTGATACAAGCACTTGTTAGAAAACCAGAAAAGATCTGCATGTGCCGATTATCCAGACTACTTTTTTCCTACCTATATCTACCTTAGAAGGAAACAGGTGGGAATACAATTATCTATCTGTAGCTTCTTAGTTTATTCACTTCGCTAGCTTGCTAAAGCCTCTATTAGTGTCTGAGACTTGCTGACAACCATTTCTGTCATAGGCTCCAAGCAAGTGCCTGTATCATATCACTGTAGGGGGAACAGTGTACAGCTGTTTTATTTTGATTTGGTTTGTTTTTCTTCTGACTACAACATCTGGATTTTTTTAGCCTTGAAAAGATACAAGATATAGAGATATGATAAATATATCATGCATCCTAAAAAAAATCAAAGGAAGGCAAAATGATTTGGAGAAAAATCAGTATTTTCTTAAAACATCTGTAGCATCTTTCAGCATATGAAAGTCTAAGTAATGGTATTCAATGGGCAGCTGGAAATTCCACAGAACAGATTTTGTGAAAATGTAATTGTAGGATTTCAGATAGTGAGTGTGCTATATATGGTAAATAGTCATAAAAAGGTGTTCTTTACAGCTAATAGTGAGATGGTAGCCCAAGCCCCTGTTAAACCAAAATTATTATATGAAAAATAGCCATGCCCTCTCAAACCAAAAGTCTGTCATGACCAGTCGCCCTCTGCAGACATTTCAGTGAATTTGTCCATTTCCTTTGGTAGATGCTTTGGTAGATGGCAGAGGACTGTAGTAGACTTGGAACTTGAATTAGCCAGTAAAACAGAAGCAACGTAGCATGGCTTGCACCATTTCCCTACACTATGCCTTTTATTTGGGTAAAGCAAATGCTGCTGTATTTTGCCATCATGGCTGAGGCTTAATGCCGCTGCTGTTTGCCACCTCTGAGATGTAATCGCTCTGGTGGTTACCTTTCCTAAATTTTGTTTGCATTTTTTCCTACTGTGACCCACTCTCTTAAGCACTTCAAAGGAAAAAGCCCTTCGTGTGGATTAGCTAATTCACATTCAACTATTATTATTTAAAATCCTGGTTTGTTGTGTATATTGTTTAAGTGTTGCTATGTTATAGGCAATACACAACAGCATTTCAGGAATAGATTATTTCTGTGCATATGTGTATATTAATTTGTTCAGCTAGTGCTAACAAAGGCTTTACAGGAAAGATCTGTTAGGAGGTGTCTGTCAGTCTCCCTGTCACTGTAGTCCTTATTGAAACTCACTGCAGTTAAGGCATTCAGTTGTGAAGAAATTGTTAGAGAGGAGAAAGAGTTGGTCTCATGTTGCCTCAAAATAGAATATTCAGCCTGATTCAGTGCTCCTAGTCATTGTACATGTTTCAACTCTTAACTAGGATTTAACTGGGATTAAACTCCAGTGCTGCCCAGTTACACAAATGGCCAGGAAGCCACTCTGCCCCCTACAAGGTGCCCAGCGCTGTCATGTGGTGCTCCTTCTGTTAACCTCAGAAATCCTTGAGCACAGACTGAGTGTAATAGGCTAATTGTCTCTCACGTGAGATAAGTGCATGCTGAATTGTAAAGCAGGAGCCACAGATACGCTGTATCCACTCCAAGTGCATGAAGGGTATCCATACAGGAGAATTTCAGAGAGAGAGAAAGAGTGAGAGAGGTCATTTCAACACAGATCATAGCTGGGGGTTTTGAAAACAACTGAGAAGTTGCTAGGGAAGGAAGCTTCAAATGAAGAATTTTTTCACCACTTCCTGCAGAGGTGTATGGCTGAAAAATTTGTGCCTGCCCGTGTGGAGTTTTTTTTCTTAAAACACAATTTATCTGGGGCTTTACAGGATATTCTCTATTATTTACCAATATTAATTCAGCATAAACACCTCATTTGCAGCAAATTAGCTCCCAAAGGCTGGGCTTTTTGGCTTCCAGAATAGATATGTGGGGATTGACATGGTCTTACTACATGCCTGACTTTCTGAGGAAGATTTTGAAACCTGTTATGACCTTTTAAAGTCAAGACCTTGGCTACCTTAAGTGTCTATAGCACTTGCTCAAGTGGAAATTTGCACAAGGGCATGGGCCAAACATGCTGATCTTTCAATTTTTCCTACCTCCTTTCTCACCTTGAAGATGATTATCTCAGTGATGATTTAAATGACTTCTCATTTCTCAGGCATGTCAAGATAGACTACATGCAAAATGCTGTATGTGTATTCAAAATGTACTTTGGAGAAAAAGTGCAGAGCAAGTCATCTGGTTCTCATTCTTGGTTTGAGTTCTGGTTTATCATGTCAGCCAGTTACATGTCTTTAGCATGCCTGCTTCCTTTCCTGTAGATAGCTGAAACGATTGCATCTCTGTAGCAGGGAGCCTCTCTTCATTTCATAAGTCTTCATTTTGTTAACATTGGAATTCTTCAGGGGAAAACTGCAGAGTATCAGAGAGACCAATTAACACTAAAATGAAGGTTGTTTATTACTGCGGCCATGGGATGAAGGAAGTAATTTTCTAGAGGAGCTTACCTTCCCACCCACGTGTAGCTTCAAGGTTCTCAGCTTGCTGCCTTAAAAAGATTGATCTTGATTTTCTGATGCATTTAATCAGTATTGTTTGACAGGGATTAGAGACCTCATCACAAATCCTGTCTCCTCCAGAGCCTTATGTTGCTAATGCTGTCCTATATATCTGTGCTTGTGGCTATCCCCGCAGCAGGGCAGTGAAAGTTTGGTGTGTGATCTACCCATAAAGACAGGCTTTTCTCCCAAGGCCTAAGGGCTGATTCAGGTGTCACACAGCTGCACTGCTGGGTCTGCACAGGAGTTCTTTCCTGACACTGTCAGGGCTGGCTGCTCGGTGGGTTGGTTTATTAAGGGGTTTGTAGCTAGTCCGATTCCTGGAAAAATCATAATACAAAATCTGTACAGGAGATTTATTTTACTTAATAGTAACAGTGTGAGTACGTTAACGGGACACATTGTATTAAGCAAGCAGCCGCAGTCAAAACTCCAAACTGCTGGGCTCCTGACAGTTTGTTGTAATATAGTGAATTATTTTTATACAGTAAAATGTAGTTATTTACTGAAGCTTCCAGTCAAGTCCTGTTTAGCATTGTTTACATTTTAATGTCACTGAGTTTTGTCTACAGATGTTTGCATTTTAATGTCACTGAGTTTTGTCTACAGAGTCTTAGAATGTTTATAATCAGGTTATGAAAAATATGTTTTTCTTATATGGAAGTTCTCCAGAACCTGTTGATAAGAAACTTTGAAAAAACTCCATTGCCACCACTTTCAGGCTACTCAGGAGGAAGAAATGGGCCAGCCTTTTCCTTCTGAATACTGAAGCCATTTGCACCATGCTGTTCAGCTTGTTACTGCTCATGGCCATGGGAATGGCTAGATAGGACACAGGCTAAAGAGGACACAATGTGTCTCCTTATCTTCATCCTCTTTCCTCCTTCCACAGAAAATATGACCCTGTTCTGACAGCTTAGGTCTGGTTAATGGGCTTTGAGCCCACAGATGGCACAAAGCCTTTGGGACTGGAATTCAGTGGGGTGTCTAATACCAAATGAAAGGGCCCACAACAAATCCTTAATCTACTGAGAGCTGATTGGAACAACTGTTCTTACAGCAGCAGCTTGTATTCAGGCAATAAACTGTCTCATCACATTTATTTTAATATATGAGATTAAACATTTAAGAGCATTAAGGAAAATTGCTTTCAATTATTACTGCCAATTACTGCTTGGAACTGGAAAATCAGTTCTTTGCCTGTTGCTATTTGAAAACTGTGGGATTAGACAGTGCCACTGCAATGTGTTTGCAAGCTATTGCCATAGCTTCAACTCTTCCTGATAGCCTGCTGAAGATTTACCCCAGCCAGAGGGAATAATCTCATTGCAGGGTTGTTGCTGCACAATGCACCTGGAGTGAAAGATACATCAATCAGAATGAAGGATACAAGTACTGCCTAAAGAAATGAAAGCAAATGATATTCCTTAGCTTGGCTTCTGGATTTGAAACTAGATTTTAGATTTAGTCTTTCCTGGATGCCCTTCTTTTATGAGTGTGATGGTAGAGAGAATACTACAGATCTCATTCTGCTTCAGGAAACTCATTAGTACTCCAGCAGGATCCAGAAATCCAGAGCAGGATTATGGCTTCATTGCCTGAGATCTGTGCAGAGGTCATAGAGAAATGTGGTCCCTGCCTCAAAAAGTTGCTTCCTTAGCTGCTGGGGAAGCAAACATAACTTGAGGTGGAAAGTCAGAAGATGCATGGATGCTTGTGAATTTGGCTATTTTTTTCTGATTAATAAAGTTGCATAAGCAAAACTGATTGGAAGCATCTCCAATACTCCTTACTGTATATTACAGATAAAGTTAACTACCTGGAAACTGGAGGGGCGCTAGAGCAGTAACATGCTGCTGGCAGTTAATAATGCAGAATTTGAGGGCTGTATTCTTCTCTAGTCATATATATCAAAGGAGCTACAAGGCTATTTATCTTCATATAGAAAAACTGCCAGGTGTGTGTCATGGAAATGAGAGCTATCTGTGTGTCTCTAGAATTTCACAATGGAGAAATAGCCTCAACTGCTCTGATAATCTGAAATTCAGGGTGGAGAAAAGACAGCTTTTTCTGTATGGTGCCATCAAGTGTGCCAGAATCAACTAAGCTTTATGGGTGCTACTGCCTGTGAATCAGTTCCTTAAGATTGATATTTATAAAGCCTTTACATTTAAGAAAAATGTCCATCTCTTGGTTACATGAAAATATGTTTCCATGTGTATTCTATGTGTTAAGTTTTAGGCAAGTACATTTAATCAATTTTGTAATTCAGAACCCAGAGAATCTAGAAGAAATAGCAGTAACGTACTGCTTTTTGGCAGCCTGGAGCTGATTTTTACGCATATTGAAGAAAGTAACTTTCTAAAGATAAATTCATGGTCAGTCTCCCATAGGGTCTTGCTTATGATGTCAGGACTTACCCTGAATGCAAAGCATTCCTTTGCTGAACTATGTATGTAACTGTATACTAGTATATATAGAATCATAGAATCGTAGAATTGTTAGGGTTGGAAAGGACCTTAAGATCATCTAGTTCCAACCTCCCTGCCATGGCCAGGGACACCTCATACTAAAACATGAAGCCCAAGGCTCTGCCCAGCATGGCCTTGAACACTGCCAGCGAAGGAGCATTCACAACTTCCCTGGGCAACCCATTCCAGTGCCTCACCACCATTACAGTAAAGAATTTCTTCCTCATATCCAATCTAAACTTCTCCTGTTTAAGTTTGAACCCGTTACTCCTTGTCCTATCACTACAGTCCCTAATGACGAATTCCCCCTCAGCATCCCTATAGAACCCCTTCAGATACTGGAAGGCTGCTACGAGGTCTCCATACAGCCTTCTCTTCTCCAGGCAGAACAGCCCCAACTTTCTCAGCTTGTCTTCATATGGGAGGTGCTTCAGTCCCCTGATCATCCTTGTGGCCCTCCTCTAGTGTAATATATTGTATATACTATATAAATACTGAAATCTGATTAAGGCTAAACAGCAGGTTTGTCTGCATCTACTCCAGGCTGCCATTTGCTGCAAGTGATTTTTAGAGTTGTTCTCCTTTTGATGTTTTTCTCTTCCAGGACACAAGGAAAATCCTACAAATCTTCCTTACTTCCAGTTATCCTGGGTCACAGAAGGTTCTTCCTTGAGCATTATGTGACCAACTGCTGTGACTGGCAAAGAGCACATGTGCAGGATTGGGAGGTTAAAGCAGCTGGCATAGTATGAGAGAATTTAACCTTCAATCCACACACCCTCTGTTCAGTCAGAGGTGTCCAGTTCTTTGTCAGTGCATACTTATAGTAGGGTTAAAGATTGACTTATTTCTTAGTATATTATGTTGTTGAGTTATTATCCTCATTTTTCAAATTATTAATGTAATTATAATTTCTGAATCTTTAAGTTCTGTGTAAAGGTGAGTCCAAAGGAATTATTACTGGTTGAGTCTCTAACACTTTAATCAGTGCCACTATTGTTCTTATTAAATTAAGCTCCAGGTCCACTTTCTGTGAGGATATTTGCCATACTATTTTGGTTTTCTAAGTTTTCTAAAATTTTGGCCCACTCATCAAGGGTAGTTTCACTCAGTGAAAATACTGTTGTTTTTGATGGTTTTTAGATGACAAGTGCACTCTCTCTTGCTTCCTTTTCAGTAAAGATGCCAGGGAGGAAAGTAGTATGAGTGTGGAAAACAGGTCTTCACTGTCAGTCCCTTCAATGCCTTAGACATTTAGCTTCAGCTGTCTAGTCACTGCATTCTATGTATCAATGTACTGAAACTCATAGAACATTTGGACAATACTACCCTGACCACCCATGCCATGGAAGCATTCTATTTGTACTAACACCAGACCTTTCTTGTGCCGTCAGTGTGTCAGGAAACAGTCTGGGAGGTGTTCAAGACGTTCTGGGATAGACTGCCAGAGCGTGAAGAATACCACACATGGATGAGCCTGTGTGAGGAAGGAACGATGAGTATCTTTGAAATGGGCATGAACTTCAGTCAGTCTGAGGAGCACCGAAATCTGATTGTGAAGGTGGGTGCAGCAGCTGGTTAGTGTTTTTTCATGAGCAAGGGTATAATGTCCCACTGCAACATGCAATTTGGCGTATCTCAGGCAGTTAACATGGGGAGCCCTTAAAATGGATAGGTGTGAGTATCCCAGTGCTTCGATTCATAGTTTTGAGACCATTTCCAAAACCAAATTAGAGGAAAAGGCAATGATGACAAAGAGAATGTTGGCTTAAATGGGTATGTTCCTGACAAGTAGATGACGTCCAGACTCCCTGCCTGAAAAGGCAGTAGGCAGCATGACATGTGGTGCATTGCCCTCTGTGGTGTGTAGCAGCCTTCTTGCTCGGAACTGCACATGGAGATCCCTTCAATCCAAATGGCACTTCAAAGCAGAAAATTCTGAGCTGTATTTCTAATGCTATCAAGACAAATGGCAAAATTACCTGACTGATGTATGTTGCTGTAGATTTGTGATGCTTGGTGCGCTGCAGCCTGACTGAAGTAAGTGTGGTTATGAATATAAAAAGCTTTGGTGTTCTATGAAGGCAACTGATAACATTGTCACTGTAGGGAGCTGCAGAGGTTAAGATCAGAGTACAAGTGTAAAACAATTAAAAAATTGCTGAATATCTTAATATTTTTTCTGCTGTTCCAGTTGAAACAAGCTTATTGTAACAAATTGTTTTATTGAAACAAATAAAAATAATACTAAGTTGAACTAAAGAAGCCTATCTCAACTGATATATGAAGATGTCTCTTCAGGTTTGCATTTTAAAATTAAGTGCTTAACTTTGTACACATCTAAGATACAGTAGGTATCTTAATTTCTCTGGATAAAAGGCTGTCTTAAAATGTATGGTGATTTATGGATCATTTTAAGATTACAATGTCTTCTATTTTTGCAAACTAATGGATGAGTAGTTTTATGACACGATAACTCTTAAATATATGATCCCATTGAATCAGTAATGTTCTGTGAGTATTGATGTGTTGACATTCTGTCTTTCTGTCTTTTTGGACTCCTATGCTAGGAATGTGCACTAGGGGATGAGTATGAAAACTGTTGTGGATAATGGAGAGAGGGTTTTTTGTCTGAGTCTGCATGTTAATCTCAACAGGTGGATGCTAGCCAAAATTTGCCTCTGTGGTGTGTGATGGTAGTTTTGTCCTTAGAAGACTTGGCAAAAAGATGGAGACAGATAAAATTCATGCGACCTTTTTATGCTCACAGTGAATAATACTTGAACAATAATTGAATATTTGAATAATAATGTGAATATATTCACAGTAAATGTATCAGTGATTTATGAAGGATTTTGGCAGTGAGATGATCTATATTTTGTTAAAAGAAATCAAGATGATTCTTGGAGGCAAGATGCATCGAAGCTCCCACTGCTGCTTTGCCTTTTTGGGTATGCCCCTTCAGCATTACCATGGAATCAGATAAGGTGCTTTGTGTTTGGTGATTTAGTCATATGCTTTATGTGTAATTTAGGTTTCCTTTCTCCTGTAAATGGATATATTCCCTTCAACATTGCACTGTTATGGAAAAAGACTGTCCTTCTCTTTGCTTTCAGCACAGTTGATAAAAGCTGATGGTTGTTGTGTTGATTTGATGGAAGATTGGTCTATATTAAAGGAGATTTAATGCTGTCACCACTGTGCTCCACAAGAAATGTCATGAATCTGTCAAGTGGCTTCTTTTGAAATGAAGGCCCAAACTCAAATTTGAACCAAAGACTGAAGGCAAGAGCTCTCTATCCCATCCCCAAGTCAGCCACTTTGAGAATGTTGTATTTTTGAATAGGTAGGTCAGAGTGCAGATTTAATTGCTAACTCTACTACTGACTACGCTTAGCCACAGTTCTTTGTCTCGCCATTACACACCTCATTAAATACCACTTGTTTCTAATCTTCCTCTGCTTTCCAGTGTCTGTGAACCATCTGTGGCTAATTTCAAGAATTTAAGTTAGAGCCAGCAGCTGATCAAAGCATTTCTGCTTTTCCTTTGGTATATATTGGCTATTACTGCCACAGCATTGATCTGCCACCTCTTCTGGCAGTCTTATTCTAGAGTGTCTGTCTGTATTGCCTTGTGGTAGATAGCAACATGAAATTCAGTTTTTAGAAGTGCTGCATGCCATGCATGAATATTGCCTCTCTAAAGGGCTTCAGCATATCTGAAAATCAGCAAAATAAATCTGTGGGATTTGCTCTCTACAAATAACTTGGTAAAATGATTGCTCTCAGGTTATTTTTTGTGGTAGCATAGAGTTTCTGTTTTGAGCAGTGTAATTAAATGGCACTTGATTAGTCTTCTTTCTTGGTTTGATTTCTTACCCTTTCCTCTAATCACTGCTAATCACTGTCACACACTTGAGAGATGTTGCAATGTCCTCTCCAGCATGGCTTAGCTCACGTAAATAAAAATCCCATTTCTCTTGCTTTTGACACACTCTTTACTGGATATCAGATGGAGCTTAGACCAGCTCTAGCATGAACTGTCATACTTCTTTCTTCAGGAAATGGTTGGTGAGAAGGAGATCTGTGGCATGTGCACCTTTTGGTGGGGCTGAGGACCAGCAGTTAAGGTGAGAGTTAGCCGTGGAAAGGAGCTTGTAGTAAAGCTTTGTCTAAGAAGCAAAAGACAGACAGTTTCCCCAGGAACCCCGAAAACTGTGACAGGAGGTAGTCACCTACCAAAAGTCAACACAAAAAGCCCCTGGGACAAGATGCAAAACCTGCAATTGTGTTGACCCAGCATTGACTGTTCAGTCCATCAGCAGTGCTCCTTCTTCCAGGGTGTTTAGAGCACAGGCCAGCTGTTCAGTTGCAGGGACTGGATTCCTCCTTATGGATGCAAAAATAATTTTCTTGTTGCCTTCTTTTGAGCCATTATGTCAGATTTCCTTCACCGCCTTTTCTATCCCCACACTTGCTATTATCCTATTGACTTTGGTTCTTTCTTTTTTGCATTGCAAGTTTTAGCCTCCTCCAATTGAATAGAGGATCAAGCCCCACCAAACCTTCACCAGACGTATGCAAACAGATTAATTAGCTCCAGTTACTTCTCCCAGTCATGCCTCATCTCCTTTTCATCTCTTAAACTCTCTGGTCACTCTCCTCCAGTTCCAGCCTTAATCTTCCTTTTCAGTAGCTCTGACACCTGGCACAGCGCAGAAACTATCAGCCATGAAGCCTGTCTCATCTCTTTCCAGGCAGAGCTCAGAACTGATGTTTCATCCTCCATCTTCATCATTCTTGTCTGAGCAGCTCCTTACAAAGCTGTACTTCTTCCTTGTTTTTCCTGTTTTCCACCTTGTTTCTAGATAGTTCTGCTTAACACACATTGAAGAATCACTTCCACGTTGAGTTTACCTCTACTGTGGAGATGATTTCTCCTGGAAAAACTAGACCCTTAAGTTGTTTCTGATATCTTTCTGTGGATCTCTAGCTTTAATTTTGAACTGAACATGATTAAATCAATTTCTGTTTCACTAAGCTTTCCCTGCTATCTCTCCTCTTACTGTAGACCATCATTTTCACCTTATCTGTCAGGTCTGTGGTTCAGAGCACTCTTCTCCATCCTGGCCTTTCCCTTCAGCTTCAGTTCTGGACGTTGTCATCCATTTCCTTGAATTCCTCCAAGTGCTTTGACCTTGCCTCTGTGAGAGCATGATTCTGCCACACACTATGCTGGGGAATCAGGACAGGCAAAGAGAGAATAATTTTTTAGTATGACTTTCCTGTTGGAAATTATGTGTACAGGTGTGGTAAATTAAACATGCTTGGTACAGTCCTACACATACGGGATTGTACTATTATGAGATTATTTAAGATGTTCTTGACTTTTCATCCACCTTTTTCTCCTGATGGACTGGTTGAAAATGCATAAATCCATTTTTAGCCTTGTTGATAGACTGTAAGAAACTGAAGACTGGGTATTGAGATCATACTTCCCTTTAGTACTGTAAAACCTAAGAATTTACTTGCAACATAAAGCTGCATTGGCATATGAGTTTTAATGGTGACTGATAATTCTGTTAGTAACTCATTTGTAATTTACAGTTTTTGACTGGTTTTGCAATAGCTTCACAGCATTATGTAGCAATCAAATATAAAGGTGACACTCTGCCATTATTTCCCAAAGTTGTTGAATCCACTGAGAGATTTTGTCTGAGAATCAGTAGTGAAAAGTCAGGTTATTTAAAGAGTCATTTAAAGTATTTAATCTTAAGTTATTTTATTTCACAAAATATGTAATTTGAAATGAAGAGAGAGATTAATCTGTCCTGAATTAGGAGAATTACTAAATAAGCCAGCTACGCTATGGCTGTCATTTAAAGCCAATCATATAGGCTTTGCTAGCTTACTACAAAATTGGATGAGAATGTGTTAAATTGTTGCCTTTTTTAAAAGAACATAGATGTGGGGTCAGTATGTCATGTTTGTACACTTTGGCCATTGAAATACTAATTTGGCATTTAAGGTTTGGCTCTCACAAATTCTTCTTGTAAGTTATTAAATAAAAGACTTAGAAATAACAAGATATAGTGGCTAAGTTCTGGGACCCAGGCTGGGGAAAGATGGGTGCAACCCTCAGGCTGCCCTAGAACAGAGCTCTGGACAAGGCATCCATCCCTGGGGCATATTGGTTTCCTCGCTCTATGAAATGATCAGGAATGTGCTGACCTCTGCTGTCAATGGCCTTTGACTACCAGTGAGTAAACCTGTTTGGTACAGACTACCAGTTTTAAAAGGATGCATAAGGTCCCTAATAATAAGGTTTGGTTTTAATGGCACCTGCAAGCTGCCTTGACTTACTGAATGAAGTCTCTTTTTCTAATGATCGAACACTGTTTATTACATGGGCTACTACTTACGTATAACTTTCCAAAAGCTTGTAGAAAGGGAATCAGTCTCTCTGTTCCTTGCAGATCCCAGCACACTAAATCTGAGTACAGGCACTGTTTAAAGATACGTAAGGACCCCTTAAAAAACTACCCAAAGTCCAGTACACTTCCAGTGGCTCTGAGTTAGACTTTTCACTGTAGACTACATAGTCTTGCTAGATTTTTTGTTTGCCACTTAAAACTGGTCTCACTGTGTCTTGTTAGTATTTCGTACTAACATACCTCCAAATACTTCATTTAGTGGCTTCCACAATAAAGATTGTCAAAGGACATGCTGAAAAGCAAACAAAGTGCAATTAGTATTTTGGCAAGCCTGCCATTCTAGCTGTCCATAGATGTCTTGGAAAGAAGAGAAAGGTGGTCATTGACATGTCTGCAAATCAATAAAGACTGAACTTCTACACTTAGAAACACAAGTGAAAAGAATGAGCAGGCTAACCTGCTCAAAAAGTCTCTTTGCCTCTTCACCCCTCCCTCACAAAAAGAATCAACAGGGTAGCTTTGAGAGACAGTCCTTAGATCACTAAATCCATATGGGTGTTTTGCTGAGAAGTCTCCGAAGTGGGAATAGTATGTGTTAAGTAATCTAACTTCAAAGTAGACATTTGAGTTGATCCACTTTGGGTTGAGTTTTTACTGAAAAATAAAACTGTATTGATTATGTCGAGAAGGCCAGCCCAATCAACAAGCCTCAAAACAATCCCTTTGCCCCCCAAAACCCGAAAGAAAATGAAAATTTGGGGCTGGACAATATCTTCTATAAGTTTTTTATATTCTCTTCACATCAGTGGTGTGGCAGGATACAGCATTACTCCTCTACAGCTATCATGCTGCAAACTGCTCAGGATCTCCTCTACTTCTTGTGGGCTTTCTCACAGAAACTCCCATGACTCCTCTCTAGAACCAATGCCACTGACACCATGATAATTTGATGAAAAACTGTGATCCGTGTGGCCTTGCTTTAGTCTTTATACACCATTAAATGAAAAATTGTCACCCCTGTCACTAGTATAACCATAAACAAGGTAATCAGACTAATCTTACTGTGTTACTTTAAGATGTAACTATAGTTTCAGAAGGATGGTTTTAAATCTATGGGTGAGTAGCAGAAGTAATTGAATCTCTTAAGCTTGCTTGCTGAAAGGGATCTTATTGCTAGCCTCCTATAAGGTGGGGAGCTGTCATGGGTTCAGCAGTAGCAGTCATTTTTCTCCTTCTTAGTAGTTGGTGCAGCACTGTGTTTTTGACTTGTG
>JANRGW010020014.1:0-48837 GCA_024733675.1 Psilopsiagon aymara | reverse complement strand
CTCCAGGAGCAGAGGGAAGAAAAAAGGGGAAGTGAGTGAACAAACTGCGTGGCTGATTTATGGCTTAAACCATGACAGCTGGTCACACTCCTTTTGATGCAGCCCAGGATATGGTTGGCTTTCTGGATTGCGAGAGCACACTGCCAACTCATGTTCATTTTCTCATTGACCAACATCCCCAAGTCCTTCTCCACAGGGCTGCTCTGCATCTCTCCTCTTAAAAGGGATCTTTGAGGGAAAGGTTGGGCCTTCAAGAGTAAGTAAATATCAATATGGGTGTGCTGGACTGAAAGGGAACAGGATAGTATTGTGTGATTGTCTCTGTGCCTTTTCTTTTCCATTCTCTGCTTGTCTTGACCAAATAATTGTATAGCTTTTCTTCAAGTTTTCTGCTTTTCCACAGAGACCCAGAGAAGCACTCTCCAGCTTGGCATGCTAGAATGTATCAGCCACCCTTACTTTTTGAGCACAGAGACAAGAGGGCATCAGTGAGGCGTGGGTCACTCAAGGCACATTAAAGTCCACCGACAGCTTTTAACAGTCCCTAATATTGGTATAGACAATCAAAGCCAAAGGTAAAGAGCTCAGTTACAATGCAGTAGCACAAGTCTCTGGCTGGATGATAGAGGCCCATCTGGGTGTTTGGGTCACCACTTGTTCAGATCTCCACTAATGTAGCCATGTTGCTCCTGGAAGATCAAACTAGGAAAACTGGAATAAAATTAGGTCAGGTATAGCTACAAAAATAGTGACAGTGCAGTGAAAAGAGAGATACTCTTTAGATCTCATTCAGAAGTCTAGTCCAGCATGTGTGTGATGCATCTAAGCTAGAACACCAAAATATGAACCAAGGCAAAATTCAAGCCCAAGGTAATTAGGCACAGCATGGTGCACCAGTTTAAATTTGACACCTATTAGAAAGTGTATTACTCCTTCCTGCTATAATTAACTTTTCTTCTTCATTTCATTTTTACATGCAAATCTTGAAATATACTGTTCCTCATATTGTCCCACTTGTTTCACAGTAACACTATGAAATATTTATACAAACTATCTAAAATCTTGAATAAAGCCTTTTAATTTACTATTTCAGAACTTCTATTACATTCCTAATTATAATTCCATTTATATTTTCTTAATTGCTTCAATTCAAATCCAAATCTGTCTGTTATTAGTTTATCACTAAGGTAAATCACTTAATTCTCTCATATCCAGTCATTGAATGCTACCTACTATAATGTGACTTATTATCACTATCTTTTTAAAGATCTATATGGAATAACTGCAAATAAAATTATTTTCATACAGTTAAGTGGACCTGAGTCAGCATATTTATTAGCTGATTAACTGGCCTCCCATATTCCAGGTTTTCATTCCTTAGGCTGCAATGTGTGGCCAGACTCCATGAGATTATCCTTTTAGTTATCAACAACAATTATGCTTTTATGAATTGGTTCTTGAAAAACTGTCTGTCAGGAAACTTTTCTTTTTAAATAAAATGCTGGAAAAGATTCCTAAGTGGTGTTAGAACTTCTTCTACTGGGAAAGGTTATGCAAGGTTTAATGGGGTTGAAATTTTCTTTGGAACATGCATACTATGAGCTTCTGGTTTTCACCGTTTGAAACAAAAATACTAGTTCAGGAACATTGTCTTTTATTAAAAAGAAGAGAAGTCAGCTGACAAAGTTCAGATAATTGGATGGAGCAGCAGAGCTTAAAGCAACAATGCACTCAGAGTACTAACATGTGATATCTTTTGAAATTTCCATAGGACCTTTTAGCTTACAGTGAGCCATTTCAGAATCCTGAACCATTGCAGAATAAAGAGTTTGCTTTTTCAGGCTTGCACCAATTTCAATGATACAATTATTTCTTCTGCTTCTCTTTTCTACTAGATCAATTCATGTTCTACTTGGTAAACACATACATTGTTACAGACCCAGTCCAGAATCCTGCAAGTAATGCCAGAACACTGCAAAAAATATTAAAAAACAGAAAAATGCTGTTAATGGTTCATCAGTATGGTTTCATTAACACATAATAAGCTTAAAACTGGTAGAAAGCCAATATGACAGGGATAGGGGAAAAGAAGTGCTAAAAATGAGAGCCACTGGAACAGAGAGAATAGATGCCCAGCAGCTTCCTGCCACACTTGGTATCAACAGTAGCCCAGTTTCTCAGGGAGGCTGTGTAGCCTGTGCCTAAAACACCTATTATTCAGGTTTAAGTTCCAAAGTTCTGTTGAATTTTGAAGATCCTTCTTGCAGCTAGTATGACTTACAGTCCTCCTGCTATGAGCTTTGCCCAATTCACAAAGTGAAAAGACCATCTAGGGACAGACTCCTGTTTGACACTGATTTTCTTGAAATATATAGAACAAAATGGAGGGGAAAAACTGGAATTTGATTACTTTTCCACCTCCGAATGTGAATAGTTCTACTCTGTCCTTGTATTGAGCTCAGTACAATTTGTTTAATTTTCAAGTCTGAATGTCAGACTTCACCAAGTGTTAATCTAAAATAACTGGGCAGCTGAACCAGTAGTGATGTTTAGCAAGTTACTTATTTTGCAGCAACCTGGTGATGTTACAAGTACCAGACTTGTAGAACTTGCAGGAATATATCACCTTAGCCTCAGCTTTATGTGATGGAGGAACATCATGTAAAGACTTTGTATTTTTGCTTGGCAAATGAAATAAAGTTATAACTCAATCAAATTTGCACCTCGCTTGACTGAACAACCCCCAAAAAATTCATCTTGACCAAGCCAAGTCATCAAGAAGCTCAGTCAACCTTCTGATGCAACAGGAGACTCTCAGAGATGTAGGACATTGTGAAAGGAAGGCAAGCTAAGGATGGAGGCAACGCATTTGAACAGCTATGAAGGTAAGAGCTGGAATTAATATTTGCTGCCCACACAACTAGGCTAAAAAACAGATAAATATCCTTACAAGTAGGAAAGACTTGGTAACCCTATTGTGGCCAGTCTTGTCTCCATATTTTGAAACATCCACTCCTTCCCTCTCTCCCTCAACAGGAAAGCACCAAAAAAAGCTCAAAACAAACCAACAGAAAATAACAAAACCTACCAACCCTAAAAATACCTCCTTCTGCTTACCTGACTTTGGGGCTACCTCTTGCCCCTGCCATGATAAATACAGCAAGCAAAGCTCTGCCAGTTCTGGAGACAACTCTTTTTCACAGTAGTGAAGCAAAAAACATGTTGCTTTTCCTTGTGCTGTGTTTCTCCCATGACTAGAGGGCCGTGGATTCCAAATCCAACTGCTCTAGCAGCTCATATGCATTCATATTGCAAGAAATATGGTGAGGAGTTTAAATATAAACAGGATGTAAAATGAAAAAAGCAAATGTAAGGAGAAAATCAACCAAAGCAGACACAGGATAAATGTGGAGAGTTTGGTGCAGTGAGAATTATGTAGCTTCAAAAAAGAAAGAGCAAACCAAGTGATTAGCATTTTAAAAGATGCCTTAAAGACTATGGATTCAGTGCAAGGAGACAACGATTAAAGTAGATGAAGAAACAAAATGCACTGTGAAAAAATGCCTTCTGCAGCACTGGCAACAAATCTGAGGTATTTCTTTGACACACTCCCCAGCTTGGCTGAATAAGCATAAATTCACAGAAATGCAATCTAGTGATGAGAAGCTCCTGAAGGAAGGCTGAGGGCTTGATTCACACACTGCTTCAAGTTCAGCTCAGTACACTAGCATCAAGCTGGAGTTCAAGTGGACCCAGTGAAAGCAGTTGTTAGGTGAGACAGAGAACTGCTAAGCCTCCTAGCTAAGTGCTGGGACAAAAGAAGCAGCAGAAATTAAGGAGTCACTCTTTAGGTACTGGCAGCCACGCAGTCACACAGTCACATGCCTAGAAGCATAGTCACATAAGACACCAACACATCCTATGCTTTATTTTAGTTCATGGAAGCATCTATCCTGTACAGACTCACAAGAAAGTGTACAGAAACCAGCTACAGGGCAAGCAGTAAGCATTGCTTCTAGGCATATTTTAATGTAATTTTAGATGTCTCAGAGTGTCATTATAATATCATCAGGTGCATTTTAAATAGAGTAAAAAAAATTAAAGAAAGGCATGGTTAAGTTGCTGTACATTTAGCAGCAGCTGCATTTCTCATTGCTGTGAAAGTGAAAGCAAAGTGTGAGCAAAGCAAATGGCACTGATTTTCCTATTGTCAAGGGGGAGCTAGGAATTCTTGACAGTGTTCAAGGCAAAATAAGGGAGACCTTGCAAACATCTCTCTGTAGGGGCTCTTAAACAATAGCAAAGGTTCTTTCCCAGGGTTGAATTCCTCTATTCCTTTGGCACACTTTCACAAAAGGGCTGGGTCCTTTGAGGTTATCTGCAATGTGCTTACGCTCAAAGCATTAACATGCCTTTTAGCTCCATACTTTAACTGTTATTAAGGAGTGATTATAACACAGAAAAAGAGGATCTTGAAGATGAGATACTGGACTGAGGTAAAGCAAAGCAGGGCTCCAGGCTTTAACCTGTTCTCGTGAGACTTCAGGCAAGCAACATGCTTCATATTTCTATTAACCATATATGCTTAGTTCATAAGTTCTTTGAACAGAGACAATTTCTTTACTTGCATATGTAGGTATAAAATAGCACCATTCTTGAGCAATGGCCTAAGCTGGGATGCCTTGGCACTACCAGTTACACACTAAGCACTTTAACTATTGCTACAAGGCTGAATTTGCAGGCCTGTCAATAAAAGAATTAAAAATGCTACATGGCAACTTCCTTTTTTATGTTTTGAGAATACTGAGCACTTAAAGTAAATTGATCTTTAGCTGCACTGCTTCCCAAACACAAGTGCATCTTTCTTTGACCATATGCTAATGAGCTCCAGCCACATGGGGCATAATACTCCCTTGCACAAACAACACTGTTGGGAAGAAACTACTGTCAGCAAGCGAGTTGTGAGAGCTGAAGCACATGCGCTGTTTGCTGTCAACAGCTGCAAAGGCTGCCAGGTTTGGATACAGCTGTGAAACACAGGGGTTCATTTAATTGCCTCAAAGAACTGAAGTAAGACTGCATTCAAGATTTTCTCTCCACCTTTAAGTATGCCTATGGAAGAAAGCTCAAGGGAAAACAAGGCATATGTTGATTGTTGAAATATTTTAGTAATAGAGATTAAGTGCTATTTTGACTATTCTATTGAAAGTGAATGGGTATGATAAAGCCAAAGTGTGATATTGTTAGCAGGCATATTCCTGTACCATCCTAGCAAACAAGTTACATACCTTTTGTCCATTGGCAGCCACTTCCAGCCCAAAGGCAGAGCATGAATTCAGTCCCATCAGCTTCAGGTTGATTCACTACTATGTCACCACCAAGTACTGCATGATCCCTGCATTCCTCCTCTCAGTCCTAGACTCGTCTCAAGAAAATTCATGGGGGAGCTGTGGAGAGAAGTTCTACCCTTCCAGGACACATCTATTCTGGGAAACAACAACAGAGGGCTCTTGCAGATTTGCAGGAAAACCACAAACCTGGTCACACAAAGATGTAGATTGTGAGAGTTTTATATGCACAAAGCCTGGTGAATTACTGCAAATCTGTGTTATCTGTCTAGCCCTTTGCAGTGCTTCAGCTATTTAATCTAAAAAAAGCCTCCATCTTTTTCAGAGTACTTAGCTAACCTCTGTGCAGAGAAATCCACTTTATTTTGATATGTTATGCATGAAATTGACTCTTTCACACTGAGGATGTAAAAGCTTGGTGACGGGGCAAGATTCATGTAAGTGAATGACCTGATCTAAACCCAACATCCTGCCTGTTCCAGCAAGCTTTCCATAGGTGCCCGTCTGCACATCAGTATCTGCAGCATGGTACAGGAACCTCATATTTCTGAACAAAATTAAGAATAAGAATTATGGAAGTCTGCAGGATAAATCATCCTCACTGAATGGAGAGTGTATGTGAAATAATTTATGTCATTTTAAATGACCAGTTACATTTTTTTACTACATGCAAGTCCGCTCATCCCTTTGGTATTTGTACAAGCTATGTTTCTATTTACCTTTCCCCACTTCCCTCAGAATTTCTGCGCAGACTAAGATCTTATTAATGGGCAAACCAAATGTGCTTCTTTAACTATTTTTGTGAATCCAGGAATCTGCACTGCAACTGTTGTCTCTATCCACTAAGGACACCACTCAACAGAAACTGCAGTTATTCAGCAGTTCTGCTGTATAAAAATGGGGCAAACAGGCAAAACTACTGAAAAATGTTGCTCGTGCTAGCCTAAACTCATAACAAAGAAGTGTATCAGCTCTAGAACTATTTTAATAGGACTAGGATTAAATTCAATTGCCTCATTTTAAAAGGTCAGCTTGTCAAACACACTGTCTTACTCCCAGTTAAAACCCAGTCAGCATGCTCTTTGAAATCACAGGAGACCACTTTTTTCCACATGTTAAGGCAGACAAAAGCCAGTTCTACTTCACCTAGGATAAAACGTGTGTAAGATGTGCTGTTCATTCACAGCTTCTTCCAGACTCACCTGTGAATGCTTGTGGGTGTTGAAGTAGCAGTTTACAGCAGTATGTTTCTAGGATCATGAGACTGATGGTTCTTTCTTTGCCTCTACTTCACTAAAAATTAGAGAGTGAACAGCTCCAGATTTAACACTTCTTCTCTGAGCTTAAGAATCTCTTTCATCTAGCTCCCAAGGGTAAAAGTGAAGATTTAATCAGTCTTTACACTTTTCTATTTTTTAAATTATTTAACTTTTATTACTGTTGCACCATTTATACAATTACATATAATTTCAATGCATCCATTGTACATTTTGTTTTTCATTTGTTTTCCAATGAGTGTGTGTTGGTGTCTGTGACACAGAATGGAAGAGAAACTGGAACTGCAATGAACGCAGACTTTTTCATTTCCACTGACCAATAAACAGAACTACAGGTGCACCCAACCACGGACATGCATTAACTCGTCATGAGAAATCTAGGTAGGCTAAGTAGGATGAGAATGTTTTTTACTCCCAAAAAATATTTGGAGAGGAAGAATTGGAGGATTGGCATTGAGAAATATGTGGACAGCTAAGTGGGTTTGTCTGAAAGTTGGCATTCATCCACTGCATAAAAAAAATATCAAAATAAGAAAGGCTGTAAATAAAAAAACCACAGAAAATACTGCTTTCATAAAGATCTGATTGCCTTGGCACAAACCTAGTGGGCAGAATCAAACGCATCACTCCCAAACCCCATTACAGAACAAAAAGAAGATTTTGATACATTGGTGGAATGCATTTACAGCAGTTCAGATACAAAAGATGTGCTGTACTTTCAGACATCCATTTATTCTACTTTTATTTTTTTAAATCCAGGACTTGTGTCAAGTTGGCAGAAAGTATATTAGATATTTCCCCACAAAAATACTATTTGGATTCTCCCCCCTCCCTCCCCCCCCAACTTGATGGGACATCCTTTTCATTTTTCTTTTGTTTTTTTCTCCTTTTCTCTCTGGGCAATACATTTTTGTTATTTCAGATCTGAAACGAGTTAGTATAGCTGAAAAAATAAAAAAAAGACACAGGTTGTTTTAAGTGGTTGTTTCAACAGGCTGTCCAATTTATTCTTGCACCGCTATGGTTTGATCCGAATTAGTCGCTGGAACTTCAGAAGGTTTCGCTTCCTCTGGTGGTGCTGCAGGGTCCGAGGCTTTAGCAGTGGAACTAGGTGCTGCTGTTGCCACGGTCTCCTTGGAAGAAGGCGCAGCCTCGCTGCTGCTAGGTTTTGAGTCTGAAGCTGGGGCCACTTCGCTTTTAGTTTCTTGGGCTGCAGGTGTTGCGGGAGCCTCAGTCTTTTTGGCTTCCCCTTCCTCTTTGCTCTTGTCATCTGCTTTACTGGGAGCTGTGGCTTCTGAAGGCTGGGAAGCTTTTGCATCATTGCTAGGCTCAGAAGTTTTGGGTGCTTCGCTACTGGCAGCAGGAGTAGAGGCTGCAGTCGGCTCCTCTTGCTTGGTTGCCTGTTCGCTGTTCTTCTGTGGCTCTACTTTTGCATCAACAACAGCCTCTGACTTCTCTGGTTCTGGTTTCTGGGTTTCTTCCTGGGTCACTGGTTTCTCCTTCTCCCCTTCTTTTTCTTCTGTCTTATTGGCAGCGACCTGAGTATCTTTTTCTCCCTTTTCCTCCTTGCTGTTCTCCTTCACTTCTGTGGTCTCTGTGGTTTGCTGAGCATCCTCAGCTTCCTTTGGAGTCTCCTCTTCCTCAGTTGCTGCTCCTTCAGCCTTCTTGTCTTTGTCCTTAGCTTTTTCATCATTGACACTGTACCCCTTCTTCTTCTTGCTCAGTTTGCCTCCCATGTCAGAGCTCTGTAACAGAAAGAGAAAGAGGTGATTACTGAAAGCCCAGTATTTATTACCAAGAGAATCAAAATCAGATCACCTGAGGTGCAAAAGAAAAACCAATGCTGTCTTCTGAAAAGGAGACCATATCAAGTTTGGTCAGATGTTATCAGCTTACGTCCCCTTCAGCCTTGCAGCAATTCAGCCAGCAAACTCCTTTCTGCTATATCCCCCCATAAGCATTCTTTCCCTGGACCTCTTTAACCCTGGTCACTTTTCAGGGAGGAAGGAGGGGAGGGTAGTAACAAGATGATGGAGGACTAATATACATCACAATCTCTTGTGCCCTGAGAAATGGATATAAGGTATGGAAGCAGGAAAAAGCCATATTTATATTCAGGTTGGGTACAAACCAAATTTGAATGGTCATTCTTGTCATTCACCCTTGGTTAACACGAAGTCCACTATCACTCCAGCAAGGGCTATGAACAAGTTTTTTATGAAGATTTGGGAAAATCAAAGCAAGCCTAGAGTCAGTGAGATGCAGAAGACTGCGTCTACTCCCTCCACTCTCACCATATGTTTCCCTACACACAGCCAGCTCCCACTTGTATATAGAGCCTATGTGCAGGGCTGATGGTACATGGAAGCCAGGAACGCGAATCTCCCACACCACCCTCCAGCAGCCCCAGAAGCAGGAGCAGCTTGCAGCAGGGACATCCCCATGCACAGACTCCCATCCAGCCTCTTCCTACCCCACAGTTCCCATGGGGATTACCTACCAGGAGCCCCACTTTCCTGCACACAGCATTGCCCCCCCCCCGCAGGACGGGAAACATGGAGCATGAAACGCAGCAAGCTTGAGACCATTCCATAAGACAACAGAAGCAAATACTGTCACTGCTGACTGCAAACTTAGATGTGGCATGTGACAGGACACAATAAAAAATTGTGGGTGGGAGAGACAAGAGGGACGCATGCTTTGTAGCTTCTGCTCACTGTTTTCAAGCATGACAAGTGATCAGGTACACTGTTCAGATGCTTAAAAAGAAGTTGAGCATGAGTGTAACCATATCAGTATTTATATACCCTTCACGTGTGAGTCTTAACTAAAGAAGGTACAAAATCCTTCACAGTACTTCAAAACAAACTTTGTCTATTAAAACAGGAGACATGGACACATTGGGTCATTAATGAACAGGAAAACCTCTAAGGCTAAAGAATTACACTGCTGGTATTAAAACAAATATTCATAGTCAATGAAAGGTTAAGGAAAAAAATCCTAGTTTTGTACTACCTGAAAATAGGAGAAGATTATTTTTTTTTCAAAGTACTGTCAAACAAATGTTTAATTTAAGAACTTCTCCAGGGGAGATGAATCATTCTGATTTTCGGGTTTGCAAAGGCAGATAGATACATAGGCCCTATATTTTTCAAACACTTGACAAAACTGTGACTACAAACCAGCAAAAATTTGTAAGAGCGCTCATAGAAGACTGACTATTAAATGATTTTAAATACCATTAAGAACCAGCTGCTTCTCAGTAACACAGGTACAAGGCCAAAGACACAGCCCAGCAGCAGACTTCCACGTGTCTTGGGCAAAACCATGATATGGTCAGCAGAGACATTTCTTATTTCACCTTTCAAAAAGAACAACAATTAGCAAATACTGTTGAAAGGTTAGCACACAGCCCTGCAAAATGGTAGTGTAATGTTACTGGAACACTACTTTGCTGTCTGAAATTTTATGGCAAACAGCAATAAAAGGATTAACTTCCACAGAGCGGCAACTGAGCAATCTAATCTTTACCTTCATGGCAGAGATACCAGCTTTTTAGGTATTTAGGGCAGGCTATGGACATTAGTTTATGATCTGAGAAATTTACAGGCTTCTTCATGCTCCATAAATATCACTTCACTTTATTGTTTATGTACAGTTACAACCAAATACTTTGAAAAGGTTTTTGCAAGTCAGCAGGATCAGGGATTTCTACTGAAGTCATGTGTGTATCAGTTTCCAATCCTTAATTAAGCCTGCATTTGTTTCCCGCAGAGCCCAGGTACCGTGAGCATAATTGCATTTGCCGTGTCTTCTGTATTTTTCCAGTTTTTGCTACTACGTACAGCTAACATAATGCTCATGCAAAAGGACCTTTAATAAGCAGAGAAGCATGCTTATGAGAAATGTACTCCCAGATTATGAAAAGAGACATGCGCTGCCTTTGCTTGGAGGTATACTGTGGAATTGTTGTCTCAATTTACCTCACAGTCAGCTGGCTCAAGATACTGAAGCAGAAGATGGAAGAGGTTCAGACTATCATTATGACCTGCTAGTAAACATTTGCAGTTACAAATGGACTGTTACCTTTCATCACAGTTTCAACTACTTTATAGCTGTGACACTGCATCTCACATCTCCCTGTTTTAAAGACAACTAGATCATCATCATAATAGCTATGCCAGGCTACCATGTAAAAGCACAGATATCCTCAGGGTCATTGCCCAGCCCTGCAGGCAGCAACACTACAATGCCCCTTTTGCCCTATGTTTGAATTACAAAATACTCCTCCTTGTCTCCCAGGCCTCCTGATAACATATTTGGGCTCCTCCTTCCCAATCACCAGAAACAGCCCCCACATGCTCCCCTCCCTCAAAGAAATGCTGATCTGCTGCCTGTTCCACCTCAACTGTGCCTGAAGCACAGCTCCGAACCATTAAGTGCATGGAGTCTCAGGGTGCAGCAGACACAAAGCAGACCTTAAAAAGTATTTAAAAATTACAACCAGCTCTACCTGGAAGAAAAGTGTCATGTCGAACAAGCCACTTAGACCATTGCATCCGAGTTATGAATGACTATGAAAGATCCAGGAAAAAAGAATTGCCTACAGATATTTACCATACAGGTTAAAACTCAGTATGGCTTTAGTTATTCTCACTACCATTGACATGTAGTGATTTTGGACTAGCTCTAGCAGCTACCAGCTGAGTGCAAAGCACTTTGTAGCAAGCATGTCCAAAAGGAGGATCCTTTACTGTTGCTGAGCACCAGTCCTGTAAAATGGCACGACACTTAATGGCTGTGCCTTTTCATTACTGGCTAGAGAATGATCTACAGGAAGACTGCCTAGAAGCCGATTTCATACAAGGAGTTGCAATTTATCAGTTATTTTCAGGGAACTTTGATGAACCATTTGGCAGACGAGTGTTTCAGAAGACCAAGGTTAAGTACAACACTTCTCGGCATGCTCGGTATTCTTTGATTATACTGCTCTTCCCATGGAAGAAGAAACAGGTCCAGAGACCCCTGAGGTAGACTTTTTCAACACAAGCAAGGATTTCTCCAGCTTCAAAGTGCTAATGTTCATTGTGCTCATTAAGAACTGAAGAGCTTACATAGGCATCTTTCTTATTACGTAAAAGAAATAATCTGACTATATTTGAATTACAAAATATCACGTCTACAGGTGACCTAGAACACGGTAAGCACTTAGAAAATACAATATAAATGATAACCAGGATTTTGAGACATAACCATGTCAAAAAATGAGTTAAAGTCCATAAAATCATAATGCAACAGAAAGAACTCACAGAACATTTCGGATTTTACACCTGAAGACTAAGTTGATCTCATGAACATGAGTCCCTGGAACACAGGCAGCATAAATTGTGCAGCTTGGGAAAAGACATATTATTTTGAAGTTTTATATTTCAAATTATGCTTTGATATTTAAACAGTCTCTAGAATTAGACTCTTACTATCTCTCTTTTGTCTGTCCAAGTAGATTTTTTACATGCTTATAAATTTCTTGATGTTTTATTTACCACACACTTCCACACTCCATGAAAGGGCCTAGCTGTTACAAGAACGGTCTGGCTACCGCAGTCATTCTCTAGTACACAGTACATCAGCAAAGCACAAAACCACAAGTATCACCTGTATAATACTGTAGTCTGACTGCCAAAGCTAAGCTTCCAAAGCTCCTGTTTAACTTCATGCGAAGTGTGCGGAGCTCAGCCCACCTCCAGAAAAACCAGTTCAGCAAGACAATAGGTATCTTCTGAAATCCCACTGCCTTCAGTGCAATGTAGGCATGTGTGGTGGGTCAGGCCAAAGTAGCCCTTGCACAAGCCTGTTCCCAGGCATGAGTTATCTCACATCGCCTGCAGACAAGTGTTGTAAAATGCACAAACCTCCCCAGGCAGGGTTTCAACACTCCAAATCAAAGGAAATACCAATCCCAGAAACTGCCCCACCCCCAGCTGCTCAAAATACATAAAAAGATCTTGAAGAAACCACAATATCTCTGAAACTCACTGATTCATCCTACACCTCCATTTAAAAATAAACACATGGAAAAAGCAACCCCACCAAAAAAAAAAAAAAAAACAAGCAAGTTTTTACAAAGGGAGATATATAGTAACTGAAGGTAACAAGGAATATCCAGAAACAGTTTCTGAAAGATTTTCTGAAACTTTCATGAAAGAAAAAGTTACCTTACTAGTTCTCAAAATATGCAGTACAATTTCATGCTTCCCATTGCACACATACATACACTCAGAGACACTCCTATCTCACCAGCCCAGGTCAATCAGTTTACCAGATGAGTGTTAGAAGATGTCTGTAGTTTACCCCTGGAATGAATTAGACTCACTAGCCTTGTATTTTAGCAACAAAGCTGTGTTTTTCTCTTTTCTCAGTTATCCTCATACATCGTCCTTTTCCTCTGGTGCTACATGGAACTAGCAGAACAGAACTGCTAGGTATTACTCAGGTTCAAGACTCTTCACACCTCAGTAGTAGGAACTTTTGTCTTTCCTCATCTCCCTCTTCTTCTCTTTCTCTCTTTTCTCTTTCCTTCTCTCTTTACTTTTTTCCCTCCCTCTTTATCTTTCCCTTTCCTTTTTCTGTAAATTACTTCTTTTAAAGGGAAAAAAAAAAAGAAAGAAAAACTAGAAACTTCAATTTTTGTATTATTTTAAAAATCCTGGGGACACATACACCACACAAAAATGGGAATGATTAATATGGGCCATTTGTCATTAACTTATCTGAATTATGATAACTGCTAATAGATACCAATTAGGAGAGTTATAACAATCTGAGCACACTGCAGGCAGATATAAAATTGTGCCTAGCTATTTAAGAACTTGTGCATGAGTAACTGCTTCATTTGAGAGGTGTAAATAATAATAATACAGGATGTTCTCCACAAAGTTAATAATCACATGACATCTATTTTGAAAGCAAATTAAAAAGTTGCATCTGAGATATTACTGATTCATGTGAAATACTTGAGTTCTGATGTATATATTAATTCAACAATTACGAGCCTATTTTTCCATGAACAGAACAGGAACAAAGACCAGCAGTTTTATTACTAGCAAAGGCTTTGCCAAAATTATCAATTCATTTAACATCAACCTGAAACCACAAGGATTTCATGCATGCAATTCATCTTTGCATTTTAGGTAGAAAAAAGCTAACTAGCTAGGCAAAATTCCTAAGTAAAAATACTATTTATCCATTATTCAATCAAAGACTGGTGAAGATTTTGAGGGTTACATTGAAAGCAACTATCAAAGATTTTGGGCTTGCATCCTCCTGACTTGGATTACTGTACAGCTGAAGAACCTGGAGACACATAGTGACTGAAGATCCACTACCCAGTTTGATTCTGGTCAGACACCAGCAGTACTTTACCTGTAGCAGAGCTATGCGATTTCTGTGTGTGTCACTCTGTGTTAAAGCCAGTTTAAGTGAAGCTGCAGAGCTGCTCTGTACGACCATACTCTTGAGCATAATATACCTCATTTAAGCTGATACACCATTATCTTCTCCAGCTACATCTGCAAGCCATCTTGCAACAAACATGAGTGGAACTTCGACCAGTCTTGACTTCCTGAGTCAGCAAGCAACATGGAAGAAATGCGCTGCTGTGTGCAAACTCCCCACTCATCCCAGGCGAAGCTGAGTTTCGTAGGTTGAGATATCTTTTATTAGACCAGCTAACGTGGATTGAAATAATATCACACCTGTTCTCTTTAGACAATTGTCTACAACTGATCTATCTTGGATTTAATGTTATGTGATATTTTCCTATTTCTGGTTTCAAATCAGAATTGCACTGTTTTTCACAAGTGGGGTTTTTTCCAACACAACACTACATTGCCCAGCAGCATAAATAAAGCTTCCAGTGCCTCCAGATTCATCCCTGGCAGCTCCTTCAAGGCTGTTTTGCATTGCTTGTAACAGAAACTCAAGCCATATGAAAAACAGAGCAACACAGAAGCAGCATACAATGCGTTATATTTATGATGCCATGTACTTGTTGCTCAGACTTGAGCTCTGACTCAGGCTCTGACTGCTTAGATTAAAAATGCTGCCCCGTTCAGTCTATCAGCCTTCCTACAGACTGGAGACCTCGCTAATGTTCAAAGCATATCTCCTATATTCAGATTAACTGCATATGTTCTTTTTGTTAAATAATAAAAGCAGCTTGCAGACATGATCGTGCAGGTACACACATGCAGCCAGAAGTCAGTCTGCCCTGGACTGAGATCTTAATCACACTATTGTTAAGCACACAGTTGGAAGGGGAAACTCTCCTGTAAACACCTGTTTTGCAGAAACTGAGATTAATTTTACAGGAACACTTCTTCTAGAAACAGTTTGCAGGCTTTAAAATAACCCGAAAGACTAAGCCAAAAACATAGGCATGTGCCTCCTCCTTATTCTAAGTTTCCACATCACTTTGAGGTTTGTGCATGACTCCCCAGGAAGCAGTTTAATAAATATTTTACATTAGCCAAAGTTTCCTAACCTGCATCTTAGAATAAAGTTCCTAAATAGGAAATTGTGCAAATTTCAGTGGTGGTTATTTCCCACATCCTTCAAACTATTCAGGTCCCAGGAACTTGCCCAGACAAGGGAGAGGTGAGATTCCACACATATTATTCCAATTATGGCCAACCATGGCCAACCACTTTTTGCCTCCCTCAAATACCTATGACACCACCATCAAGCCTAATTACAAAAACACACAAGGTGATAAAAGCCCAGACAATGGGATGACTTCCTTCTAACTCACATTTTGCTTGAATTTTGTCCCTCTAGTGCTATCTTTATCATGGAACTCAATACCACAAATATGCTTGGCTTGCAGACACCTGAACTGATTTGGATCCCTCCAAAAGAGACAAAATGTGATGTTAGTTAGCAATGAAAACATTAGCCTCTTCCCCACTACAATCCTAGAGAAGTGGGAAGACTTCATTCCTGGAGCAATTGCTCTTTGAGAAAGGGAATTCTTTTGAGCCTAACATCTGTATCTTGTATTTCTCTAGCCTCAACCTGAACAAAGAACATACCGTACAAGGCACATGAAGAGATCTCAAATTCATGCTCTCTATACCACAAAAGACATTACCGTACAGTCTTTTTCTACATATATCCTTCAATGGCAGAGGCTTTCAGATACTGTTTGCATAAATAACTTACCTGCCATTTCCTTAACAAGAATGTGGAGAGCCACATTCACTTTTTAAAGAAGACCTTAGGGTATTTAACTAGGTAACTGCCATTGGAGATAGTTATTTATGGGAATCTACATTTACTTTTTATCTGTTTAACACTCCACACTTAAAAAAAAATGTATTACTTTAATGCCCATTTAACAGCTCAGACTAGTTTTAATCAACTTTGGGACAGTCCTTAGAATATAAGTTACAGTATGATATAAAAAATGGATACATTAACTTTGAAAACTTGCAACTATCAGTTTTATTTTGAAAATGGATTCTCCAATGACAGCTATATTCTTCAGGATTTTTTTTTTTCACATCTCTAGGATGCTCTTGATGCTGCTCACTGGAAAAAGCACTGGGCATACACCCTGGCAGTAAGAAAACACCCTATGATTGTTAACAGACAGTTCAAGCCTAAGACAGATCACGGCAATCCTTAGACTATGAATTTTCCTTCTTCTGATTGGATGAAACCCTCCCTACAGGCAATGAAACCATGTTTATAAACGTGAACAAAATCCAATTATCATTTTTTTCTATTTTAAATACAAGCCACATGGACTGCAGTGCACCATTTCTGACTGCAGCACGTGACTCCATCCACAATTTCACCACAGCAAAGAGTATAGCAGGGAAGCTGTCACCCACCTAAAGCAGCACTCAATGCTGTGATGCTTGTTATGGTGTTTCTGAGAAATTACAAACACTTCCTTTCGAAATATACAGTATCTATTTTATTAAGCAAAACAAAAAAATAGCAATTTAAGTTAAGTATTTGTTGTTGACTTCTTTATACCATTATTCTTCCATTACCACTTCATTAAGATATAGGATCTAGTTAACTCCTCCTCTGTCTGCTTTTATCTGTTTCAGCTGTACATTAAGCTGCAGCAGTGGCTTTTCTCTATTTTTCCTCCAAAGGAAATGATCACACATCCACTTGATGCTCCAAGAGGTACCGCAGCTTCAGGTTTTGACATTAGAAGAGGCTGGCTGATTTTAAGAAAACACCCACAGTTCTCTTCTCCCAAATCTCCATCATAGAACATGCAGCTGCTTCATTTACTGGTGACATGCCCACCTTCCCAGTAACCTGGGCCCTGAACTATAGCATCCCTCAGAAATTAAGGTATATGCAAGAGCACAGGATTAAACCAATTTCATTGTCCAATTAAGACACCACTGCTAATGATAGTCAAATTAGTAACTGGAAAGTTATTCTGAAAATACCTGCAAATTTAACTTTGCATTAGAAAGCTAAGTACACTTACATCTTTAGGACAGTATTACACATCACACCACTGGCGGAATTTACACTCCTGCAAGCAACAAACACAAGACCCACTTACCACCTCAGCAGCACTTAGAGGGTGTTTTACACTGACTTCCTGAAGAGCTGCTGCATTTCTCTCTGATGTAATAACTTTTGACTTTTAGTCTTGTGTACAGAGTTTCATTTTAAACTAAAAATTCTGTACTGAAGTCAATGTATACAAATCATGTTTTGTGTAACATCAAAACTGCCTATAATTAAACCTCCATTACTTTCTGCAGAATTACAAGTATTTTTCATGTTGTTAAGAAAAACTCCTCCTGACCACAGTATCAGTGTCAGAACCTTATCAGCTCTCAACTTCCCACAGCTCTGTTGTAATAATTTCTTGTAGTAAAGACGTGCTCAAGATAAATGAGGGAAATGTAAGCATGAAAGCTCAGCATCTTGGAAAACTTTTTACATTCCTGTTCCTGGACACTCATTTGTGCATATACATTTTCTACCAGGCTGTAGCTTGGTCTATATTATTAGGATTGTCACTTTGGTCATTCTCACTTCCTGGTCCTCATACAAGCACAATATGTGGGATATTTGAAATAGCATACATATAACACAAAAGAAAATCTCATGTTCCAGACTTTCTTTCTTTGTCTTATTTAATATGCATGTTCATACTGGATATTTGGGTTTTTTTCCTTTCCCCCCTCCATTTCTCAAACAAGCAGTGCCTTCAAATGACCAGGCTTACCAGTTACTTTAGTCACTGGGAAAGATTATCAAAATAACAGAGAACCAGTACACAACAATCTCTGTCAAGTAAAAAGCATTAAGCAGTTGATTTCTGTTTGTGTCTTACAAATATCTCTCTCGATCTTCTTCACCACTACTTTTTTACACTCCTCTAATGGCTGTTCAAAATGCCAAGTTGTCTTAGGCAACCTCTTATTATGACTGGCAATATTCTCCAAAACTTGAGGAATTCTATTCTTGATCCAGAGGATCAAGAAACTTGAGGAACTCTATTTCTTGATCCAGATGAAGAACTATACATATGCTGCCATGTGGAGCCTATTGTGCTACTTCAGTGCCACATTTTGGTAATAAATTAACACATACTCAGAGTGTACCATGGATGATTAAAGGAAAGAGGCAGTTTGCTTTTCAGTTTCAGTGTTGCAAGCTGACAAGAGGGGGCTGCAGAATAAAACCAATCTCTATTAGAGACTTTTGTCTTGAGTCCTAACAGGATGATGGTTTACTTTGAGAAATCAACTTTGAAAATATAAAGTGCCTCTAAAAATCCCAAAGTAAGAGCTCTGCCAGGCAATAAATTCATGTCATGTGTTAAGATGCTAGATATGTCCCGTTGGATTCAAGACTACCAGATCTAGATTGCCTAAGTCTCACTTTCTCTTTTCTTTTACTTGGTTTTGTTTCGGGTTATATTGGATTGGCTGACGAACTTTGCTGGAGGGAAGGTTACATTTAACTAGAGGATAACAAGTCCATTTGTCAAGAAGTGAGCAGCTAGTGCAATCCATTAATTACACTGAGATTTATGTTCAAACCAGGAAAGGCAGAAATCTGATTTAATAATTATTCAGCCAGAACCATTCCAAGCTAGCAGCTACCCAAAAAGAAGAAATAACAATACAGCAGGAATGAAATGAAAACTAGAAATCAGAAAAGGTCATCAGGTGCCTATCTCCTTTCAATAAAATACCTTCTTTGTCTTTTCCATTTAAGTATCAGTAGGAAATCTGTCCATCTTAAGAGCTATCAAGTTTAAACTCACCAAATGGAAGCAAAAGAAAAATAACTTTGCAGGGATAGCTGTGGAGTTGAATGTACTCCCTCACCCTCCCTCTCACCTGAGCACTGACTTGCATTTTGTGTCAGTGAATGTAGTTAATGCCTAATATGGCCGCAATTCAATTTCTGCAGTTCAGAATGCATATCAATTGCCTCAAGATTATATTACCCTTGATGTAGACTAGCCCTCCACCACAGCTGTATGTATGCCAATTTGCAATTTTGGTCGACTCAGACCATAATACAGAAAAGAGCTTACTTTCCAAGGTCCGCATGCTGTATGGAAAGCTATTTATAAAGAAGTCTTAGAATCACTCCTCCAGTTTGAAGAGCTTTCATCCCATGGCTATTTGAAAAACCATTTATTCTAACCAAGGAAGGCAGGCAGACATCAAAGTATAACTGAGCTTTTTCAGGATTAAAATAAGAGAAGTCTACCAAAGCAGTGGAGAATTGAGAAACACAGAAAATTGGTTTTCGTTTTTCAAGACAGATCCACAAACCAAAAGAAAAATACCGCTAGGAAGGTTCCATTAGACTTTTCAGCATCAATAGGCTTCATTAGTAGACCATGTTTCAAACCAGCACTGGCATCTCATTTTGCTGTCCCCCATATAAGCACATACATGGAACCCATCCATGACCCAGCGTGTCTGCGTTTTAGAAGAAAGAGGATATCAGTTCATTTTAAAGCTGTTAACAGAACACAGCTGCCAAGGCTCCCAACAATAACTGGCTTTTCCTGAGACTTTTGGTAATCTATTCCCTATTTGTTTGGGATTGTTTTACTTTTCACTGGCAGGTTAACTGGTGGGACAGGGGCCCTGCATTCCCCTTTGAGACCCCATCAAGGAACGGGAACTGAATGAGTGCCTCAGCCCTGCTGCCTCAGCTCTGTCCCCCAGGGTTTGCCAATTCATCTGCTTCGGGTTTGGGGAGAGGGAGCTGTGCTTCATGAACTTTAAAATGTTGGCTGTCACAAGCCAAGAGGCACTCAGCTCTGCAGAAATCATGTATACAGTTCTGCTAACTGCAGCCTTCTGGGTAATCCACCCACATGTACAAGTCAAGCACTAAATTCACACATCCCAAAAGGGGGCTCAGTCTAAATATGCTTCAAGTGCATAAAAGTCTCATATCCATATTTGGAAATATTACTTTCAGTAGTCTCATATTATTTCAGAAATTATTAAGGTGAGCTGGTATCTAGGAATTTTTCTCAAGAAACACATAAGTATTTTAAGGGTATTTGCAACCCCAAATCTTCATTTAAATCTCTTACCTGCCACAATCTCTTACTCTCTTGTACTTCTTCTATTTTTAACCACAGATAACTGGTAAGCCATGCCATAGTTAATCTGTGATGTAGACATAAAACAGAATAAAAAAACTTTTTTCCATAAATGGCCAATTTCACTACCACTTTCAGCCCAGCAACTCTTCACTATAAAAGGGCAAGTCTTCTATTTAAGTATTTATTAGCTTTTGCAAAGGAATGATTAAGACAAGGTTTCTTTTCAAAGTCTATTCTGTGTGAATATATGGGTTTACAAAGAGGGGTCCTTTCATGCTAGCTGACTGTCAGTGACTGCAAACTTCTCTCACATCACACACTTTTGACAGAATCTGACATAACCTGCTTCATTCAAACACAGAAATCAAATTCAGAAGAAATTATTCTCTTTATTCAGGACAACATAGATAAGTACTGCAAAGCTACCATCACATCTTTATATTTTGTCATACCCTGCTATTCACACTTAGCTTCACGTGTGAAGCCTGCCACAGCTCTGCATCTTTCTGCGAATCTAAAGAACCAACCTCATATCCCTAACATCACATGATTGTTTGGGGCAGGAGTTATCTTCTCCAGGTGAAATTGCCACCCTAGGGCAGTGAGATGATATTCTCCTTATTTAAGTTTCTGGCATATTTTACATACCATGGAAAAAAATGACAGATGAGACCTTCCCTCCAAAAGCCCAAATACAGACAAATATTACTTCAATAAAAATATAACGTAGTACAAAATCATGAGACTATCTCTTGTTCCCTGTTTTCAGGGGTTCACAGAAGTCTGCGAAGATATGAGAGCCCCAAATCTACTCAGTCTCTTCCAGTTGGTGATGTTTTAAAACCCAAGTTCATTCCATATGACTTCTCAAATTTCTGTTAGAGAATGCTGGTTTTCTGCATATTGGCACTGTACTGAATTACTGTCTCTGAAGCTTACCATTGTATCACACATACTAGAATAGCATAATGAGCAAGTCACTCATCTAGATTTCATAGTACTGTGCTAATTTTGTAATACAGAACTGTAAAGCATCTCCTAACATTTTCAGGTATTGCTGAAAGCTCGTCCTGGAACCAAGCTCCTTTACATTTGTGCCTCTAGGCTGAAAACATCTGTACATGGACATGATGATTTATAGTTCCAAATATGCACAGTTCACTCAGTTTTGGTTCACTTGATGAGAAGGATTTTTTCTCAAGCTAAGAAAGCTCAGGTGTATCCAGCTGGATGAAGATGAAGCCACTCCTTGGCATCCATCTTAGTGCTTTATTCTTACATATTACAGATATAAGAAAACAAAGTAATTTTGCTTAAATAGAACACTGTGAATGCTTGAAAAACTACAGTAAACCCATTTTAACCTACTTCCGTTAGGGTTCCAGGTGTTGGACTGATGCATCATGGTCCATGCTATGTTTATTCTATGTTTATTAAGTAGATGCATGTCTTTGTTAAAAAGACACCCCTTTTAGGAGTAATTACTCAAATTTGAACAGATCAAGAGGAAGCTCTAAACTGGTTCACTAACTTTCCAAGACCTTTTTAAAGACTTTCAAAGACTACAACTACTGAGTTATATTTGTCACATACCGCAGAAGCAGCCTTTCCTGCCTACAGATCTGAGCTGCAGCAAACTACATTATTCCAGTCAGAGAAAGTTATGGCAATTAGAAATGCTCTCCTTTAATGTGTGATGAAATAACAACTAGAGGTAGTAATGCAGTATTTCTGGAGATGATGCTCAACAGAGCAGGATATGAAAGGATCATCTGCAAGGAATGGCAAGAATTAGGGATCTGAAGGGTGACACGTGTAGGTAGATTCTGTTGAGCAGCAGCATTTTCACATTGTCTACTCAAACTAGCCTCTATTCTGGAGTTCCAAAAGCCTTTTAAGTAAATTAAGATCAGCAGTACAAATGTAGCCAGAGAAATAATACCAGGCAACTGAAAAATGGCCATGTAGGTCTCAGTTCTTCTCCACCGAGGGCCAAGTGGCTACAAAAGACTGAGCTGTGGGCTTGAATTTGCAAACCTCTAACTTTGTACCCATTGGTTCTGATGCAATATTTTAATACATTTCTATGTTATTGGGTTTTTTTCATTATGGGTAGATGAAGGGCATACACATGTTGTTGCAGAGACTTCTGCTTCCAAACGTTCCATCATGGCAATTGTGTAAACATGAAGCTTTTGAAAAATTTCACGTCAGTTTCAGTTGAGAAGACTCACAACCTATTTTTGTAGTCATCGATTGGATAATATATTTAACTTAAAAGCAAATAAAGTTTAGAGATGAATTTTAAAAAATAGCATAATTCCCATGTAAAGAATTCAAATATCTGTTACAGAGGGAAAAAAAAAAAAAAAAATTACTAAGAGGATTTTTTTTTCTTTTAAACTAAAAGAAAACTACTTTCATTATTGTATTCATCAGAGGCCAGTCAGGAAAAACGTTATACATGCCAAATAATTTTAAAGAGTCTAGCCTGGGAAAGAAATGAGGTTAAAGTAACTAAATAGCACGGGATCATAGTCATACAACACTTGGTTTCACATGAACTCAGTTTCTGTGAACTCTTATATTTGTAAATTGTCAGTTCATCATTTTATCATAACCTCTCAGTATCTGGATTTTTTTTTTTTTTTAAGTATCAACTCTAGTATTTATTATAAAAATAACCTAATATTTCATTTATAATCCTTATTTTAGCAAGAAAAGTCTGGAAAGACTCCTCAGCCCAGAAGACATTTTTGTCTCATGTGTCTTATGACATCATTCATTTTAAATACCTAAGACTGGGAACACTGCACGTTTGCAAGAAAAGATATATGAAAAATTAATTCAAGAAATGAGTGTTGGTTTATTTCAGTCGTTCAAACCCGTTAGCCTGTGTTCAGATAAATTCAAGAAACACAAGATTTGTTTAAATTTATTTAAGAGTTTGTCTGAGTGTTTCTCCTTGTCCTGGGTTCAGCATACTGCTGAACCCAGGACAGTCCTTAACATGCTTTGTCCTAACAAGCTTACATATTCAGGAGTCAAGATATCTAGCACCATTTGAAAAAAACTGATAAAGGACTGTTCAACAAGGCCACAGGGAAGACAGAATTGTGAATGGAAAAGAAGAAAACTGTGTCTCTTGTAAACTGGTATGTCAGGAGTGCAAAAAGGTGGGAGTCTGTCAAAATCAGTACAGGTAGAGAAAAGAGGCATTCCCAACATCTTTTCTATTTCAAACTGACAGGCAGAATCCAAAACTGCCCTAAAAAAATAAATTAAGTTGAAAAGTCAAGAACAATTTTGTTGTCTACAAGCTATCTACAGTGCATCACTGCAAGATGATCCATGCTCTTAGCTCTCAATCTACAGAGCTTCTGGAGTCTTTTGACATAAAATCCTTTGCTCATTTGCACATAACTGGTATTTTTGGTGCTTTGAGTGGTTTTCCAGCTGGAGCACTAAAACAATCGTTTGATTTTATTTATGTTATTTATAGCATGGAATTAATGAAAACATAAGAATTTTAAATTGGCTGCCTGCTAAGCCACTTCAACTGTTTTGCCTGCATATTTTTTACCATTTCTTTCCTTCTTCATTCCTATTTTCATCAACTGGCAAATAACTATTTTCTATCAAGCATAGATTAAAATAAAAACAGTTCTAAAACTTGTTCAGGATAATGTGCAATTATCTGCTGTACCAAGTAATTCAGACACAAATCAATGTGCAATTTCAACATTGCTGGAGACATAGAGCAGTAAAGTGTTCTTAAGAGTTTCTCCTTACAATCTTTTCCTCAAAGGTAACTATAGATAACAGAGAAAAGCAAGAACTCAGTCTCTACAAAATGTCATCATCATTAAGAATATTTTTGCAATTTCATTTGAAGAACTACAAAGATATTCTTAGAAATGCTAAACAAAACTTAATCTGCAATGCCTGTCTGTAAGTCAGTACTTTCAAATGAGAATTAAAATACTAAGTTTTATATGTAGAATAATGAGATTTATCTGGGATCTTTGATCACATCTCCAGCATTTGCCAGCACAATTCTCTCAGTAAAAAACAAGGACACAGAAAGACTCCACCACTGTTTGGAAGTCCTATGAATGAAGTCAGAAGGTAAATCATAGAACACTGAGCCACATGCCTTGAAGCCAGCTGGCTTTGCTGAACCTCACATTCAACTTCTTTTTTTCTTTTTATTTTTTCAAAAATGAAGTGTTTCATATGCAGCACAACTGTATGACATCTACACTTACTCAAATATGCTCCTCAGTTACCAGAAATATGCTCACACTAGCAAACAGCAGCTGGAAAACATTAGTATCAATGGTAAACCTGGATGGATATCAATATCTGCAAGCTAATAGCCAGAGAAAAGAAGTATTACAGCTGTACATGGCCACCTGCCTACACAGACTGAAAGCGATTAAGTCTCTTCTCAACTGAGCGTCACCCCTCTCAGACTGGTTTAATGATTTTAAAACACTGTTTAGAAGAATATTGAAAGCATATTCTTTACATTTGCAAGGTACGAAACCATTTTCTTACTGTAAATTGCTGAGATTTACAGCCTCCCCTTGACTAGCACCTCAGCACAATGCTGTGGAGCAGAATGAACCAGGGGCTTATGGAGATCTGGCACGTGTTTGAGCATGTGGAACAAAAGTCTTAATGCTCAGCTGCAAAAACATGCAACATTTAATTAAGTATTTGGCTAAAGCAAGATAAAAGTAGAAGCCTGACTTTCCATTAGGACACTGTAACTCTAACTTGGAATAACATCTAAAAACATATATAGCCCTGTCTTCCCTCATATGACATTATCAAGCAGTTGATGGTACTGTTAACAAATAAAAGAGAGCAACGAGAGAGTAACTTTGCACACATACACATTCTTGTGCTAAAAAGAGAGATATTAGACTACGACTACAATTAAATTTACCAGGAAAAAAAGTCTAGAGACTGTAAACAGGTAATAAGATCTGGAAAAAGGAAGTTCTTTCCCCTAGTTATTTGGCACTTGAAAAGGCACAGGAAAAAGCCAAACAAACCCACCCAATCAAAATCCAAAAATGTTTACCCACAGAAAATGGGAATGCATCACAGAGCTGATTATTTCCCATTTAACACTCCACCTAGAAAGATCAGCAGTCTTGAAGCTCTGAAAGGCTTCCTGCTCCATTTCTGATCTTGCTAATATTTGAGAGACAAACAGCACTCAAGGACACCATGCAGATCTATAGACACTGTGCGCTGAGCAACCAGTCACAGCCCGAACATCAGTTTCTAGATGGAGGTACGCCCACAGAATTGTTGTATAAACACCTCCAAGCTGTACTTTTTTTCCTGGAGTACAATGCTGCTGGGAAGTTTCTATAGCACTAAGAAGACTATTCTCTGATCAGATACTAGCACAGATTTGGTACAATAGGTTCATGGAGGCTATTATTCTTATCTACCTAAATCCTCCCAAAATGAAAATATTCAACACTACTCTAAATGCAAAAATAAAAAAAATAAAATAAAATAAAAAAAAAAAGACAAGCAATCCTACCTTTTTGTTTCTTTTCCCTGAGAACCTACAGTATTTTGCATCTGAGCTGTAAATAACTATTCAGTATCATTGAGTCACAGGGCATAGTAGACCTTGGAGTCTGAGCAACCTATACTTGCTAATACATTCCATAGAAAAGGGGCATAAAAATTTTGAAATAGTTCTTTCATTCTAGCTATGCCTTAATTCTTTTCTAATCAGTGTTTTAGATCTCAGAAATATTAAGGCATTAGGGAACCAATCTGGACATTACAAGTATAGCTGTCAAGGAAGTCTGATGTGTAGAATCTGAGAGCTGAAGGTACCAAGGAAAAGTTAAAACACACATCTAAACTAAAACCACTAGCCAGAACATCGAGTACTGAAGCACAAGGAAATATCGTAATTCAGAAAATAAAGTTAGCCACTGCAACTGTCCATGCTAAGCATGGTCTAACAGCAAATACGTAACAAGCAATGCCAGGAAAAGGCTAATTTTTTCCTATACTTTTCTGATTATTCAAATGCTGTATAAGTATCTGAGAAATGGTAGACATCTCTGCAGCCTCCAGGATTAGAAGCCATTTTAGGATGCCACTGATTATTTCTGAGGTTAATATATGTAAATGTTAAAGAGTGAAACCATTTTTATATCCAACAAAGTCTGCAAGAGAAGGAGAAAGGATGAAAGGGCAATCCTTTCCCTTTAGAACTTTTCTGAAGAAAGGATGTCGCATCTGTTTCTATAGCAGATACTGGAATATGGCAGACCACCTCCCTCACTGTCTTTCCTCCATTTTTTGCTGTGTAATTCACTGAAGGAACATCCAGTAAATTATCCTCACATGCAGTGTACTGTGGACCATCACACAGAGAAGGCGAGAGGTCCTTTGTTCTAATTAAGAACCCAAAGCAACTTATATACAAGGTAAGAATGGTCTGTATTGTTGCTTAGCTCTCTATTACCATGACAGAGTACCGTGGCTCCAAACTGTCCTACACACATTCAGCATGGGAAGTGCCCAGTTATCCTATTCCTTGCACCAGTTAGCATCTTCTTCCTGCTTCATTTGCACTGGCATGAAGAAAAGACCCCATAGATGAAGCTGGAGTTACTAGATGAAAGCACTGAGAGAAAGAGATTCAGAGAAGAGGGACAAAAGAGAGAGCAGATAATGAGCTAAAATGGTATCTAGGAAATCTATCCTTCTCATGTTCAAAAAGAGCAAGAATATTCTGCCACAAGAACACCCTGCACCTTATTTTCCATGGGGTCCTTGCAAAAAAAAGTACTCCCCACCTACAGCTGTAAGTCAGATAATGTAACATTACATTAGATGTTGTACAAAGGTGTAAGACATTGTCTAGGACTAGGTAAGAAAGGTACAGCATCAGCAAAACACCAAAATAAAACAGCAAAACAGCAAACAAAAGCTCTCTAGACCAGTAGTATCAACTCCAGAACTTTCTGCATCTGCTTGGACACAAGCCTGGCTTGCTCAAAGTTCCTGACGTCTCTGAGGCAGTGGCACAGTCTGAATGCACAAGATTAGGCCCAGCAAGATATCAAATGAAATTTAACAGCAAAGTATACAGAAAAAAGCAGCATACTTAACTCATTCTTGATAAACAGTTATTCTGTGTAATTGAGTTGAGATGTATTGCTGACCTAGGAATTTGAGCAATCTATATTTGCCATGACATTCAGCAGGAAAGGGGCATAAATATTGTTAAATGAGTTAAAAACCTCTCACTTTGAATTTAATCTAGAGCAGATAGAAAATAGTTTGGTTACTCAGCAACATACTTGTTATTATTTTAACAGATATCTGAGGCAATAATCTTATACCTCTCTACTTTTATAACTGTTCATACAGTTACAATTACATAAACTGCATTTATATGCTGGAACTGATTTCTGGTTGTGTTTTCTGTGACAAACGGGGATAATAAATTGCACAGCCTTCTGCTCTTCACTGTCACCTTCTGCTGTATGTCACATTTCCGTTCATAAACTACTATTCATAAATTACCCTTCCCCTTCACTTACAGTGCCTCATCACTTTTATGAAACACAGCTGTCAAGGACTTCAGTAACAAAGAAATTCCCAAATTCTCCCAGTCTCAGGCATTTTTCTGTCTGTTACAGTGCTTACAACATTAGAGTGGTATTATGTGAAACAAAGCTGCCTTAAGAGTATAGCTGCCACTGTCTGTTGACACAGGACACTTTAAAATGAGAATGTAGTAAGAGTCAGAGTTCAAAAATCATGAGCCCAGTCCAGCTGGATAACATACAAACATCTTACAACTCTGTCTCATTAAACGAGTTCAGGGAAAGGGCATTGCTAAAAATGAAGAACAAATGTCTCAATTTACAGATCTACACAGCATTTGTTGCAGTACATTAAGCAGTAAGTGAAGTAATTTTTAATGCAGCCTCTGCCACTGAGAGGCATGTAATGACATGGCATCTGTGCTGCGAAGGAGGAACCATGAAAGGACACATACAGCATAAGTCACTTATGCTACCTTTTACCAAAAGCCCACAACAGTAGAAGGTAATGACAGTATGGTGATGTCTAAAATACTGTTACGGTTACTTAGAAAGGGATCTTCAATCCAGCAGCCAGCTGTGGACAGCCCAGGAGTTGCTCTCAACATTGCCTGAGTTGCCCAATGTACTGTATGTCACCAAGTTTAAGGGCCTCAATTTCATGCCTATAAGCAACAGGGTAGGAAATCAGAGGCTACACACTCATATTTTCACAGCAGGAACCGATTTTACCAGTTTACCAGTAAATCAACTGATCCCTAGCAATCATACTGGTTGAATAAAGGGTTTTGCTGGGTTGGGTTTTTTTTTTGCTGAAGGTCTCTGTGAAAGAGCTGCTTCAGGGCAAGTGCTTCTGAACCATTACTCCACTCTTTCCAAAGAAGCCTAAGACACTTCCCACAACATGTTTTGTTTCTCTGCTACTGCAAAACATCATGCAGGACAGAGCACACACCCCAGATGCTTCTAGAATAGACATGAAGCACTGTAAAATGCATCTGCCATGGTAGAACTGAGTCAAAATGCCCATGACTGATTCAGAAGTGAGCTGCCTTGATTTGGTACTCTGGGAGAGGGGAAGCAGCTGATTTCTCTTAGGCACAGAGTTAGTTAACTTTCTGCAGCTAAGCAATCGCAAAAAACCTCACAGGATTATAAGGATCATGTATCCATGGTGATTTTAATAAGAAATCTTAGTTGCAGTAGAATAGATAGAAGCAAGAAACAGAATAAGGTTTCACGGGTGATTTATTTAATTCATTTCCTAGGAAGTAGGATGTTACTATTTTGACTTGGAGCCAAAACTTGTAAGCCTGGATCAAGTTCTTGGCATTTAAACTCAACAAGATCCTGCTCTCAGAAACCAGGACACTGTGGCTATCTTTATCTTGAATATAACAGTTCTGTTTGGTAAATTGCTTACAATGTATTAGGCCAAGTTTTGACAGTGTCATATTATGAACATTAATTTTATCAACTTCGATATCTTGCTTCAACTGCCCTATTTCCTTCCCTGTAGCTTTCTGAGAGAGCAATATTTATGGTACTTCTGTTCTTTCCCTAGGCTACAGATGTTTAACAGTCCTCAGGTAAAGTAGCCTAGTATACCTATAACGTACGCCTAATTTTGCAAATCTTTCAGCCAGGGAAATACAAGATTTTTGCAGCACATGTCAGGGTGCTGCACAGAAAAAGAACACTAACCAGTTATACGTTTCACTTGTTTTAAATTAAATTACATTATTTTCAAGAATTTTTATATATATATATAGGCCCTTATTCCTTGTCTCTGATTGGTATGTTTTCTGAAATACAGTAAGTTTATTATTATTGTTTATTTTAACAAGCTATTCTTACTACATCAAGCATCTTTTAGTTGTTCACCAGCATCATATTCTCTGAGATCCAGGATAAACAGAGCATTTGTGCTAGGAGCACACATGCAATTCTGTGACAAAGCAGCCCAACTGCAGGTGTGTCCCAAGCAGTGAAGCTATTTGTGATGCTAGAGAAACTATTTATTTTGGTTTGCCCATTTGGTTTCCTCTGTTATCTATAGCTATATTATACTCAGTGTCCTTTCTCAGTCAAGGAGAAAGAAATCCCAAGAAAATTAGGTCAACAAAGTAGAATTCAGTCGAAAGACCTGTAAGAATATGGAGAAAAGAGACCTGTTTGCCTTGAGACTGACTCTGTAGGAGGGAGATGCCACAGTTGGAGTTTTAAGCTCGACCAAGCTAAGACCAGAATGGACATCATGTTAAGACTTCTGAGAAAAGGACCCCGACAAACGGCAAACCAGCAGTGAAATGTCTGCATTCCTTTTGCAAGGCCCAATAGCTCTGTTCCCATAGTTACTGTATGTTGAGATGGATGATGTAGCTACAGCAACAGAGGCAACATCCACGTTCACTGTAAACTTACGAAGTCATTACTTAATCCTTCTTTTACCTCCCTCCAAATTTCTTAAATAGGGAAATGATAGGGTTAGGTTAGCTTGTTCTTTGAATGAATTGAAATTATACTAAAAATATTAAAAGATCCACTGCGGACAAGTGGAATTATAATTTTATTTTCCTGGCACAAGTTGCATCATCCCATGATCCCCCTCTCCACACTCACTGGGCCACTGCTGCTGTGCTAAAAAGAGCTGTCACTGCATTACACGAGTGATGTTCAGCACTCTGTGGTTCCTCCAGGTCCCATCATATTCAAGTGTATCACCCAGTCATTTATAAGCCAGCTCTTCCATCAGGATACTCGTTTGCTTCTTATTTGCCACCACCCACCATTTATACCCCACTAATATTTTAAAGAAATACTTCTACTCAGAAAATTGCACATTTTCATGGCAATTATTTGCCTCTACTTAACAGTATTTCCCTCATAATTAAAAGGGAAACACTGCATCAAGCATGGAAAGTGCTGTTAAAAACAGAGAGTCTTTTAATTTCAGCATGTTGTTTGCCATGTGATTGCCAAATGGATAATGTTTGGCAAGCTGAGGGCATGTTTTGTTATATGCATGTACAGCTAAACAGAAAAAAGTTTAAAGTTTAACCTACTATAATGATTTCTGCCTTAATGCTTTAATTCAAGTCTCACCAAAAACAATAGGAGTCACACTTAGGGGAATTTATACTGGGCCTGTAAGAGGAACAGTCAGCAAAAGCCTTGATTTCCTAAGGGCCCCACACAGAAATATGCCGTATTGTTGCAGAATCCAAACACAGAGATATCAGAAAAAGCCAACACCCTGAGCTCTACTTAATTTTGCTTCAATGTCCTATTTCAAACTTCCTTTTTCAAATCTACATAATTGTACCCAAATGGTCAGTCTTTGCTAAAACTATAAAAGGATTAAGCAACACTTAAGCCCTAGTACAATTCAAATTAATCTGTAACCATCGATTGGAAAAGCACAGAAGCAGTTTCATATTAAAATGCCAATCCTAGAATATTCTCAATTTAAAAAAAAACAAACCAACTCAGTCTCATGAGAGTCCAGAAGGCAGCAGAATCTCAGTGTAAATATTTAAAGTTTTAATAGCAAGATGTTTATGCAAGCTCATAAATCCATGTGTGGCATAACTACCCAATGTCACCTACATTGACATTGCTAATTTTGGTTTCTGTGACCAGAAGGAAGGCTCAAGTAAATACTGCAGAGAATTGTTTTTCTAGACCCTGTCTTTTCGTCAGGTCAAAATTGCTAAGGCTTGCTGAGACATTTGATTAATGTTGGGACTTTTTTTTTCCTATGCAGGAAAGGTGCAGCACAGGTAGCACATATGTAGTTACTCCTTCAGCACGTGGCATCAGTCAACAGTTTTCCACTAAAAAGTAAGTGAAGAAAGGATAAAAGCACAGCCCAGGCTTCACCTTTTTCAGAGAAGATGACCACTCCGGTTTTGAGAAACAGCTATTTTATAGATGAGGCTGGCTTGGGTTTTTTTTTTCTCTTCCAGCATAACAGCCTATCTTTCCCATTTCCCAAGTCACAGCTTCTGAAAGATGAAAGTTTCACAACATGGCATCAGCAGAGCAGGCATGCATACTGCACACTGGCCTGGGATGACAGAAATTGTGCAGGAAATGAAACCACAGTAAGTTCAAAAGTTTTCAAATACAGAGCTGAATATAGATACAAACTGAGAAGTGGAAGAAAAGTAGATATGGTTAGTGCAACATAGTATGAGACAGAATAATGCACAGTAAAGAACTTACATTTTTACAAGTCACTTCGTGAGTACCTAAACAGCTTGTATTTCATGTGTATTAAATTCTTTTAAGCCAATCTGCATTTTATCTAAAGATCTCTATCAGCACTGGGCAGTCAAAGAAAACAGGAGTTTGGTAGGTCACCAGGTCATCATTAACCTTGGTATTGGTATTCCTTTAAAGTACTGCAGCAGAACTCCTCTAAACATCTACGGCCAGCTATCAGGTTGCACTGCGAGAGGCCCTAATACCTACAAATTTGGGATGACTGTAAGCTCTGGATGAATTAACAGCAGAAAAGGTGATTGGCTGCTCTATACAAACTCTTCATACAAGCAGCCGCACAGGCACCACTGGAATTTGGATCAGAACCAGGAAAAACTACCTACAGGCTGCACAGAAGTGCTTGCCATCACCCTGCACATAACAGTTCTGAGTTGAAAAGTAAAAAGAGTAGGAAATCATCAACATTTGATCTTTCAACATACAAAATTCCACCTGCATGCCAGAGTAGTCTGAAATAGGGCTGGTACAAGCCTGAGCAAGAAGAGAGGATCCAGAGGGCATGTGTGATGCTTCCTGACCTAAACTGGTTCAAACCTCAATTTTAACATCAGGTTTATCATCGGATTCTGCAAGAATGAATGACCTGGGGGGTCAGGACTGCCTCTTCTTCAAGCTGTGTTCATTCTCTGAAACCAACAACTAAATGTTACAAGAAGTTGGTCCTAACTCATCTAGATTTAGATTGCTCTATTGACTAGAAAAGACTTTGAAATGAAGAGTCCCCAAATGACAGAGAAACCACCAGGTTCCAGAGAAACCTAAGCTTTCCTCCTACATGCTGGCCATTGCAAAGGGATAAAGACAGAAACTCCAAATGAATAGGAACTTTTCAATATTAGTAATAAACCCTGTAAAAGGGAAGTACAAAGCTGGAAAATAATTTTCTGTGAATCGCCCAAGTCATGCTAAAAGAAAGGAGTGTCATTGCTACTTCTTCCCGAAGAAGAGATGGAAATTACTTTGGTGAATTGGATTACAATGCCAGAAAGGCAGTATGAAGACTAGCAATAGGGAATAAATCATAAACTGTGAAATACAAAATATTAGAAAAATAAATCCTCCAAATTCAAGAGAACCTAAAATAAACTGCCACTCTATCATTGAGGCACAGGTCTTTTTACTAAAAACAGTTATCGTATTTACTCCACTGTGCACAATAAAACTGAGAAATCCAGAATTACATTTCCTCTGTTCTTCATTAAAATGACTCCTTAATTTTTATACTCTGATCCCTGGAATAACTTGAAAAAGACCTTCCAGCCATCTGAGTTACATTCCAGTGCATTCAGCATAAGCAGTGTTTTCTCACAGTAATGCAGTGGATTCCCAGTGCACCAACAGAGGCTCAGCCCAACAAGCTGAAAGAGAAAGTAACACCTCACAGACATAGTCAATCATATGACTTTCATTCTGCATTTATTGGGAGAAATTAAGTAACACGGTCTCGTCCACCTATGCTATAAGAAAGGTGTTTCACATGCAAAGACATCAGTGCCATAGCATTATTTGATAAGTATTTTCAAGCAAGCAACTGTCACCTTCTGATCACTGTGTCAGAAATGAAGCTTGCATAGACAGTAATGAAAATTCAAGCATAAACAGCAGGTGGTCTGCACTCATACAGTAAAAATAGCACTCAGTGAGAGAATTAGTCTGAACTGGTATTTTGATAAGGAATCTGCAAATGAGAGGCAGCATGGAAGTTCATCCCAGAAATACTCATCTCAGCAGTCCTGACATAGTTTAAAAGAAGTCTGCCATTTTAAGTGACAAAGCTTTATTTTGTCTTCAATAAAGAAAAGTAAAATTTAAAAACTGATGTGGACAACACTTAATCAGTAATGCCTTGAAGGAATCAGCATGAAATATTTCTATATGAAATAGAAATTTAGTCAGACAGCTCCATCTTTTATTTTTTTTTTTAATTGTGTTTTTGCGTTGTGTGTGTGTGCACCTACAGATTAGAATCGATGAGACAAAATCTGTTCATAGTGAGTGCTCTGAAACGACTGCAGGAAAACTCATTATTACTCAACATTGACAGAGGCAGCAGTAAGGTGATCCAGGAATGGGAGGGAAAAGAATTAGGAGTTCCTGATATGGGTGAAGTCATTCGTTTCTAAGAATGTATCCCAAAATGCAAAAATAAAAAAAACAACCAAAAGCAATAGCTGAAAATGCTCATTTAAGACTGAAAAATGTCTGAAGAAAGGACACTGAGAAAAGTTCCTAACAGACCTAGAAGTTGTCAAGAGATGAATGGTCTAATATGCTTCTATGTTTTCATCTATATTTGCAAGGTAAAAAAGGATTTTTAGGCAGCAGAGCAGGATTGAGCATATTCAGGTCTCCCCACATGCCTGTGAAACTGTTACGTCATTTCTTTCCATTTTACGTACTTTAATTATTTACTACTTTCAACATACCAAGCAGATAGGAAACTTTAAATGAAAGAGTTTGCAGTTTGTGGTACTCACTTGCAATTGTCCTGGGGGGAGTGGGGTGAACTACCCCAGAGAATTTTTTAACCCATGAGAGAATTTCAACTCCGTGCAAATGAAGTGGCTAATGGTCAACGAACAAAAGGAATTCCTTGCTCAAAGATGTGCTGCACTTGTTACATGTGATGCATGCCTACCAGGCTCCATTCATTGCTAGAGCCCTCAGTGGAAAAAATGATGTGATAAAGTTTAGGATGAGTAAGCAAGGGCTCAAAACAAACTGAAAGTAAGGAAGGACCAGTACTTCTAGAAATACTACAAGTACACAAAAGAAACACTGCCAGCTGGCAGACTATGGGGCAGATAGTCTGCCAGAACAAACTATCCTGTGCCCTGGCGCAAGGGTTTTGCAGGCTTTGCTGTGTCTATTGGAAGTATATTTTCCATGAACCCTGGCAGCACCAAGCAGTCTCTCACCTAAGCTATGACCAAGCAGGAGTGAACACAGGGAAAAGGGATGAAAGAGAGGAGCTGAGCATGAAAGGGAGCCTATAGTCAGGCAGGGCCTATCTGACATCATGTAGGACTGTAGAAGTAGAACTGGAATCGGAACTGATTACAAGAAAAGCTCTGAGATCCAAAGACATGAAGGTCTTGGGGGAAGGATAAGGAAACCACTCAAGAGGGATTCCCATGGCAGAGACGTCTGTGCCAATAATTAACTAGAGAGGGCTCTGCACACAAAATCAACATCTTTGAAAGAGACCATTGTGTGATAAGAGATAGGACAATCATGCCAAACTGCAAGGGCAATGCTCCCACAGCAAGAACACAGAAGTGCCAGACAGGGGAAAATCACCCTGTTTGGGACTGGAAGATATTACATGGTGTGTTGATAGCCTCTGGCACAAACAATCTTTACAGCCTCATTTTGGTTTGGAGTCTGGGAGGGGTTGAGGGGGTCAGGAGGGAGGAAGATAAAAGAGGCAAAAGATTGTTCAAGGCAGCAAGGCCATCCTTAATTCATACACATTATGGTCTCTTTTCCAATCCCCTTAGCGAGGAAGAGTGTGTCTGCACCTGCATGCTGCCTCCCAAAGGGCTGAAAAAGGTTGGGTCAAGATACAGGATGGCTTGCAGGCAGCTGGATTATGTCTGGCACTGAGCAGGAGTTAAAATCAAGGAGTTTTTTATAATCAAGCTCCCCTCTACAAAGCCTTCCTTATCTATTTTGTTTTTCCCTTTTGCCATTATCTGAGCTAATGAAGAATTGTTCATTGCACTGGTCCAGCCCCAAAGCAGCTCCCCAAAGGGAGCAGAGGTGAAACAGTCTCCAGTACTGACAAAAATACCCTGACATGTTGGCAGACAGAAATGGATTAAATACAAGCACAGGGTTCATCTGTTTTTCCATTCACTTTCATATTTAATTCTATTAAGATTATTTTAAAAACAGAGGCCTCACTCATTACTGTTGTGAGATATTTTTTGAAGTTGTTCCAGAATATTTTTACTCTGCTGATTTTTTTTTTTTTTTTCTGTTTTTCCATTCTAATGGGAAAGCCTCACCAGAAGACAAAAAAAAAAAAAAAAGGTCGATTCTTTCATGTCCTCAAGCACTTGGCAAGCAGAGCCATGGCCAGGCAGCAGCTTTTAAGTTTATGGACACGAAGGCCAGTGACACAAGGCACATACACTCTGTGTGACAGCTGCCTGCTACTGAATTCCACGGTGGGTCAGTGACCTGATTACATAAACAGTGGAAATAAGAGATCAAATCATCCCCACCACAGCCAACCTCGTTGGGCTGTCTCGTTGGGTATGAAAATTCAGGAGTTGGCAAAAGACAAGTTCCCTGGCTTAAAAGACAGTATAGACCTCAGTTTGAAGTTACTGTCTCCAGTATACTTGGCTTAAATCAGTCTTCAATATCTATAACTTTTTTGAAATATCATCCACAGTTTCACTGAACATATGGTGTATCAGGATTCCAGGCATACACAGAGGAAAGGCAGTAACTTACAGAATCTGTTTCTAACTCACATTTCTCATCTTTGCTTCAAAGAAATCCTCTGATTGTTTTAATCTCTGTCATACCTGAGGTATGATAACCATATCCAAGTACAGTCAGCTAATTATCTTCAGGAACTAATTAGGAGAACTGAGGAGCTTGGCTTTCTCCACCAGTGATAAACATCAAGGCTTTTAATTTAGGCATTCAAGTTTGTTTCTTAAGCTACTCATTAAGAACTGCAACACCACATTATCAATTTTTATAAAACCTACAGAACAGAATAAAATATTTTAAGTAATAATAATGATGTATTTCAGAGTACTACTAGTCCTCTGTTGTAAGGACCTTCACACATGATAACTAAGGCTTCAAAGCATCATACAACCAGGTAAATAACTATAGTTAAATTCAAATAGCTGCTAACAATAGATAAGTTCAAATTCACTATTAAGACCCAGATCACACCAAAGGGATAAAAACAAGCAATAAGAAGGGAGGAGTTAAAACACCCTTTATGACAGTTAGCTTAATATCTTAATCAGCTGTATTGCATGATTTATTGCTTGGCCTAGGCAATTTGTTAAAAGCATTGGGGTTTTGTTTGTGGTAGAGGAAATGAAATTTCAGGTGCCAGTATCTAACTGTCTTAAGATATAATAACTGATACAGTTTTCCTGGAATCATGGTCAGGGAATTTCAAGTTGCCACCATACTTGTCAGAGTGAATCCTTAAATAAATAGTACCTGCAACATACCCTTTAAAGTCTTGAAGAGCTCCACAATTGTTGAGGCAGCAGCTGGTTGCAAAACAAAACATACTCTGATCTTTGCTTTGTTGTTGATCTGCATGATGTCCTTCTTTTGGCTACTTTATATGTTGTTCTGTGCAAACAATTGGACTATTTGTCTGGGAATAGAAATATTCCATACAGTGAGAAAATGGTCTAATTTTTAATTTTCTTTTAAGATGATGTGAGGAAATTCCTTCTGAAGCACTGCAAGTTACATGTACAGTTGAAATGGAAAATGGAAACATCGTTCCAAGAGAAAGAGGAAACAGTCTCAAAATACTTAATGAATTTTCCACACATTGCTCCATCTGACCAGTTGTACGAATCACACCATACAAGATTCATTACACCTTCTCACCTCCCAAAACTGCAATATTTTAGGCATGAGAAAATTAGACCCATATAAACTTGAGAAACTGCAAGCCTCTGAAAACAGGTAATCGAAGATTCTTGTCAATGATGCTTGTAGCAGCGCTAAGTTTGAAGTTCTTGCTCTTAGCTTTAATGGACACCAGTGAGGGATTTGACTTAGATATTGAGAGCTTTTTTCTATTTCAATGTTTGAGTCTTCATAGGAGAAACATTTGTACAAAATCTGGACTTGTTAGCTAGCACAATGCACACAAGCAAGTTGCTGAGGCCAACAATACCCCTGAAGCAATGCTTCAGCGCTAGTTTGTGGAGATAGCAGAGCAACCCAAATGAACCCAGAATTTCAAGGGAGCACTCTTTATATCCCTCTAATTGGGTGGACACATCAACCCTTGTTAGAGCACCACGGTGATTCATTTGTTGTTTACTGAGGCATCTGCTGAAAGAGTCCACTGGCATGCCTTCAAGGGTCACAGAGAAGCCTCTTCTATTGAAATTAAAAATCTAGTTGTCTTTAGCAGCTTTTTAATAAGCAGGATTTCCATTTGACCCACATAAGAAACTTTCTTTGTTGAGATTTAGAAAGAAATGTTTGTTCTTGCAAAAGAGCACAGGGGGCTGTTAATATTTAGATTAGATTTCTGCAGTGATTAAGTATTATTTGTACTTGAGTTTCAGCTCAAATTTAGTATCGTTTCTTCCTTGTCTCAAGAAGTTCTCAAGGAGTCACTTTTCCTCCTCTCAGAGGCAGTAATCTTTATAGACAGTAAAGTCTTTTTAGCAAACATATTTTTAATCAGACCTGCATTAGGTGAGAAGCTTCAGTGTTTTGACACCTCACTGGGCATAGGTTCATACAAGACCATCTAGGGCACAGATGCATGCAACTTAGCTTTAACACCAGCTACACCATGTGCTGGTAGTTGTGTGGCCATCCCTTCAAAACACAGTGTGGGCTAACTATTTGTGTATTCACTCTGCTGCTTGCATGGTTTCTGCAGGTTGTTGAGCTCCACGATGCCATGAAATCCTAGCACATGACCTGAGCTAGCTCAAGTGGTGGTGTGCACCACAAAGTCATCACAGAAGCACCAGCAGTGTAAATGTGCTATAAAATTCACAGGCAGAAGGAGAATGCACCAGCTTTCAATTCAGCAGTGCAGTTGTGGAGTTTGCCTGGCAGGGAGAGCAGGTAAGCCCTCATGCTCCCAACGCTGGGTATCTTCACCAGCAAAAAGAAACATGGCATCACCCAGGAATGGTCAACCAGGAAGCTTCATGTGATCACAGTTTCACTCCAAACCACAAAGTACTTTTTTTCAGCCTGTTCTCCTTCATAGCTTTTAATATTTATACCAGAATTTATACATTTAGCCATACACTTTTTATCTGAGTATAAATTACATCGTATTTTTTAAAAGCTTAAATTCTTTTGTTCAACGTGAGCTTGTTTTACAGATGCAAAACCACTAGAAAACAGGAGTTGATGTCCTGTTCCCTGTAACAGAAAGACATCAGTCTGCTATAAATGACTATCTGTGCTGAAGGAATGACATTGGACCCATTAACTTTTGTGTGACAGATTCAGTCTTTATAATGCCATTCATTTGTCGACATGCAAACATAAGGCAGTGGAATTTCCACCATTACTGTCATATCTTGTATTGCTGTTTTGTAATTATTCAGTCATTTGAAGTTGAAAAGGGACTGTTGGATTTTACAAGCATTTCTGAAGAGCTTTGTGCACAAAAAAAAGCTTTATTAAGAAAGAAAAAACTGATACATTTAACGCTTTTTTTTTAAATGCTATTTTTATTCCATTTAATTCAATTGAGAAAAATGGAACAAGGATACTTACTGCTCCAGGCAATGCAACACTGAAACTAATACTGAAACAGCTGGAAGGCGGAACCATGGAGCATAGAGCAGTGTAAGATACCGGTGCCCATGTTAGTGAGAGCAGGAGAGTAAAATACATGTGAAATTCTGCAGGAGGTGTCTAAACATTCTCAGAAGGACAAAATCAGCTTCCATGGAACTTCCTCATTAATGTGGTTGTGGTGCTGCTGGTAACATAGCTAACTCCCACATTTCTAAAGCTACTAAATGCACAACGGACATATTCCTACTTTTACATCTGCAGTATAAATGAAAATTGTGGATCTATAGCTGTAGATCCCATGAATTAGGATTGGTCCAACTTCACTTCCAGATAAGATCAGAAATTTACTTGCAGTTTGGTTTCTAGAAAATCCCATCAATAGTCCTTTCTTTTTTACTGCATTGCCTCAGGACATGGTAAAAAAGACTACTCAGTGAGTTTTGGTAGGCAGGAAGTACCCAACGAGTTACTGTATGAAAAACCAGTATGATAGCTGGGCTCACCTCATAAAATACAGCTTTACGTAAGAACAGCACACGTACTTTGCTGTCCTGACAAGCTGCCCCCTACAGTGCTGACTTCCCCTCCCACAGGCAAGTCAAGTGGTACTGTTTTCCTGCAGTCAAATGGCTGACACAGTAGCCAGAGATATGAAAAACCTGTACAAGATGATGCTGAGTTTTATAGCCATCTCATAGGTACAGAGAAAACTACACATATACATAAATTATGCTGAGCAGCTATCTACAGCATAAGACATTTCATAACGAGTGCTGAGTTCCTCTTTACAGAGGATTTCTTAAACCAGCAGTGATGTAGCAATTTGTTACATGCAACACATTTTCATTGCTGCTTTACTGATCTAGTTCTATCAAGGATCACAACCTGTAGTCTCAACAAGCTGTTTTGAAGTGGGAACTAGGAATTACAGATGAACTAGTTGAACTAAAATATCCTTTATCTTTTGAAGCAAACTATTAGTGTCCCTAACATTAATGAAAAGAAAAAAAATCCTTTGAAGAGATCATAAATATGTATTAGCAACTAAAAAGTAGTCCTAGATTAAAATTGACGGAAATCCCCCAACTCTCCAACGTCAGCATTAAATGTACCCTAAGAAACTCTTGAAAGTATGAACCCAAGTTTCCAGTCCAATGCAACAGTTTCATCATAACAACCTACTCACTATATTTAATATTCAAATTAAAAGACAATATTAAAGTAAGAATTTTCTAAGCCTTCTGCAGCTGTCCTACAGTGCCAGGATCACAACACCCCTTGAGAGGTCTGGCTCCCATCCAAGGCACAGAAGTGTCCGGTGGGCTGAGGCATCCCTTTACTAGCATACCACTTTACACTTTACACATGCATCTCCATTCAAATATAAACAAAAGGATTGCATCGTAAACCATAAGGGTCCTTGCTTGCTTTTAAGGGAATGGAAATAACTTAAAAAAGGACCAAAAAAAAGGAAGCTTGAGATTCAAGTCAGTCTTCATTTACTCCAAATAGATACAGATGTTAAGAGATGTAGATGGTCATTAGAGGTCAGTTTGAATAAACTCACTTCTGATTTCCCACACTGAAACTCCCTTGTCAGTTCAGACATAAAGTGATCTTTGTGCAGACTTAGCCCTTTGGCACTGAGGCAGTTCACCTACTAGATTTAAAACCAAAAATCATTTTACTGGAAGACTTCACAATTGGTTTTAATCTGCAAAAAGTTTGTGCATTTTTTTTTTTTTTTATTATTCCATAATGCAAAGTCTTCATGTTCTAGCAGTAACACGGATAGTCTTAAAAATGTAGATTCAGTTAAAAAAAAACAAAAACGCTTAGAGGAATAGCATTAAAAATCATTAAAATCTTGAAATTAAGGTGTATTTAGGTGATAGAGCGAAGGCAAATTAAATAGCTTGTTTTTTCAAGTGGGATGGGCCCACTGCCCACTCTTCTCTTGCAGCTGGTCTGGCTCTCAGCTGAGCCCTGGGCGAGGTGATTCAGCTCACTGATGTGGGAGAAAAGAAGCCCAGCCAGCAAAAAAAAATCCAACAAAGCAAAAGGGAGAGCATGCAGACAGCCCACCGAGAGGAGCTGCTGATTCACTTCAACTGTCCTATCTGCACCCTTAAGTATTGAACACCATAGATGAGATTAGTTCTCAAATAAGGAAAAATCCTTAAATTTAAAATTTTGATGCACTGCAGTTTGCTCCTAGCATAAGGAAGTGAGACCAGCTCCATGATTAAGATTCATGCCAGACACTTAATTGGCAGCAGGGACTTGAACATCTTCCCAGACACTCCTACAAATAAAATACTGCAAAATGGCAGAAGGGGTAGATATTTAATTTGTGATTCCAAACAAAGACATTGACATTATACTAGAGATACATGACAAAAAGCTGTCCAGTCTCCCAAAATATTGGTATTTATCGCATTTTTATATCAACTTATGGAGTCAGACAAGCAAAAAATTAGCCATAGATTCAAAACCTTTGCTTAAAGAGAGTCACTTTACCTATTAAAAAGCATGTTTCAACTCATCTCTGTCCAGTTCCTACCTGAAGCTCAGCTTTCCATACCTCAGTGAGTGCTCTGAACAGAGATGTTCTCTCACCAATTGGTTATTTATACAGCATGGAACCACCTCCATTAATAGAGACTGAGATCGACCCAACCAAAACTGGACAAGAATATGTTACTCACTTGTTTTACAGGTGACAACTCTAATACCCGAGCAAGAGTGAAAATCTGAATCTTGGCTGTCCACATGGGTTTCTCACACATGAAATGATTAGCTAGCTCAGAGTTGGTAAGTCCAATGGTTTTTTTTCAGCTAGAAAGAAAAACTTGAATTTGAACTTCAAAACTTCAGATATTTTCCAGTAGAAAGCATCTCATTGAAAGACTCCCAGACAGCTCCATTGTCATGGCCAAATCTCATACCTTTCTGTGACAATCTTTTTAAAAAGTATAAGAAAATAAAAATTATAACGTCAGAAATACTCTTCACTCAACTAGAAACTGCTGCTGGATTTTATTTAATTTTTTCCTCCTATCAGTATTACACTTACCATTTGATGAAAAAATGCAAAGGATGTGGCACTACATAGGAAGTTATAAAATCTATTAAAATATGTTCAGATTTTAAGTAATTCACACTATTGGTTTTGCAACAAATTTTCTTATTGCTGCACACCCTCAGGGTGCTTTAACAATAGACGTCTGATGTATGGTTTCTTTAATTAACACTCATTAGTCCATAGAGTTTGTACGTTATTGCAAGTTTTGGGTCTTAAACTTCAAAACTCTTTGAACTGTACTTTTTATTAAGTAGCTAGTTACTTTATGGTAGAAAAGGGAAATGTTTCTACTATCCTACTATTGCAGATGGTAGCCTCAAAAGCATACTCTTGTCCTGTAATATAAACTTGAAGGTTGATTTTAAAGCTCATGCTTATTTTCATTGGCCCGTCTGTTAACTAAGAAAGTTTTTGTAGCAGCAGACTGATTGTGCCAGCCATGTTTGGTTTATACACGTCAACTATTTCTCTATGACAAATCCACTCATGTCTGGAGTTTAAACTTCAGCATGCACATAGTACTTGAAGATAAAAACTATTTTCTAGGGCATATCAACCAGTGAATGAAGTTCCACAATGCTCATTTTTAGTACATGTTGCTTACCTACTGCTTATGATGCGCAGCTCCATAAGGTAGCTGATGAAACAGGCTTGATTAGGTCACTTGTGGATACTTTTTTTTACCGAAACCTGATTAACCACCAAAACACAGCTGAAGCCAGTTCTGATGCAGAATGTTGACTCAAACCCATGACAAGCAGTGAAAGCCCCACAACCACTGTAACCCACCATTCTCATTCAACAGCTCCTGCACAGAGATCTTCTACAGAAAAGAGGGCACTGCCTGTATATAGGCTAGTACACACTCCCTACCTACCTTAGTATATACTACTGCACAGTAGTATGCACTCACATAGCCCAGTATAAGTAGGACACACTCCCTTCCCTCATTGCTGTAATCACTAGTTCCGCTGTTTCTCATCTACGGGCCCATGTACTAGAAACAAGAAAGTATTCCCTGGTCTACAGGCTACTCTGCAGTGCTTTGTGCCAGTTTATGAGCTTACTAATAAGACCTAATGCCAGGGATTTTGTCTCTGATCAAAATAATCCTAACCTAAGGCATATATTTGCCTGACCTATCTATTCAACATGAAAACTGCAGACACTTACCTTCTACAATTTAAAAAGATAATCCTTCTTCCTCTTCAGGCAGTATGAAACTCACCTTCAATATCAATACTATCCAAATTAACCTACCACTGGTTTCTCAAGTGAACGAAGCAGGAAGACAGGAACAAAAGCAAACAGATGACAACACCAGGATTTAATGTTTTGGTAAATGAGTGTATATTAACGACTGCAAACACAAGCACTGTTATATCACATAAGAGCATCAGACCCCACCAGTGCTGCCCACTGCCCACCTAACCAGCCAAATTACTGTGGAATTCTAGTGGCTCACAACTCTGACTTTATTAGTGCAACTTAATTAGATTCAAAGCAAGTACTTAGTGATCAACAACATGAATAAAACTGGAATCAAGCCCACAGCTCTAGCTCTGCTCCCAAACATGCATCCCACATTGAAAGGTTCACCTTATAAAATGCCAGAACACTGCTGTGCATGGCTCAAAATCCATACATTGCTGAATAATCTAACAATTAACAGCTGAACAAGGTGAGCATCCCCTCATCTCTAATAATACCAAGATTTGGGCAGCTAGCCAAAAATCTGTTCCATTAAACAGAAACATACAAATCCTGCAAGTGCTTCTTAAGAGCACAAAATTATTTCCAGTAAACACATATGGAATATGTGCAAAAATATCAGGTTGTCCTTAAGTACAGAAGGATTGACTGATTTTAAACATGTAATCCACAGCAACCACAGCATGGATAGCCCCTGGTATTGAGCCAGGAACTTCAATGGCAGCTGCTCACCTGCACACAAGAAGATAGACTGCACAAAGATATTTGTTCAGCTAAACATTAAATCTATTCAAACCTATTTATGAATACATAACAAGGATTTCTTTAGAAATTAGCCTTATTTATATCAGGTTTAACCTTCAAAGCTATTGTTATTTTGCCATGAAGTTTGAGCAACCATGTGATGAAAAAGTGTGTATAGCCTTTGTTACACAGTTAGATTCTCTACTCATCTGTGGAACAACCCAGCAAACGTCTCTGCAGCCTACGGATTAAGTAACAAAAGACATCCTAGTGTTGTATTAATCAGAATTACACAGCTGTCCTGAGATGTAGTCACAGAATTCAATCCTGGGCTTACAGACTATGATTTTCAAATACACACCCATGATCACACATCACCATCTTGAAACAAAATTTAGGAGCTGAAAAGCCTCAACCATTTTGGTAAGCTTTACTCCCCTTCTTGCACATTAGCCCCAATGTGAAGAACAGCCTCAAACTTACAATGCATTTCAGGAATTCTGTCAAAACTGGTATAGGAAATCTCTGTTGAACAACATATGCTGTTTAAGATCAATAAATTTAATCTCCTTTTGCTAGCTCTAGAAAAGACTTATTTTTATATTTATTTCTAACATACACCATGTCCATAAAGCATCTTAGCAGATGGTTTATCTTTTGGTCTCTGTTTCAATCGAACTCATACATACTGCTAATAAATTAGTATGATTGGGAATGATTTCGTTTCAACTGAACTATCTCTGCACTCAAGAACAAGTTTGCTCCAAAGGACCTCCATATGCCTGGTCCCACAAACGACGGGGCTGGAAGAAACCTCAAGAGAAGTCTAGGTAGTCTCTCATCTTGTAACTCTTCTTGGGTTACATTTAAGTGATCTCTAGCTGATTATTCAGAGAATCAATGTGTTCCTTTTTCCCCTTCATAGATCCTGTTTGATCACTCTTATTGTTTACAGGTGAATCCACCTGAATGTCACCTCTCTTTTATGTAGCACATGACCCATGGGAGTATTATCTTTATACGTTCAGTGCATAGAATATGAAAGAAAATTCTTAGACATCCATTTTAGGCCAGCTAAAAGGCAATGTATTCTATTTTATTTGCAAACTACGGAGAGGACCTCTGTTATTCTTCTTGTCCCTTTCTGGCGAGCAAAATCTTCTTTATGGTGATTCTGGTCACATTCTTTATGGCTACCACATTCCATCTTTATTTGAAATAATTCCACAGACAGGGAATTTTTACTCTGATTCATTAATTTCAAATCATTCAAATTATTTTTACGTTACTGACCTGATCTGCTACAGAGCAAAGGGCAAGTATTTTCCACACACAGTCTAAAGTTATGTTTATCTATTCCAACAGTGGAAATCCCATTTCTTGTGCGCAACAGAGTTATTTGCTAGTCTTTAGTGGTAGAACAGAGAAAGATGCCTCCTTGTTTCCATGGAAGACTTTAAGGTGACTGTAAGTTATGAGGTGTATTGCTAACATAAAAAAATATTCAAACATGTTAATTAAGAACTCTCTATATTTTTTATTGCAGATGAAGGGCAGCTGGAAGGTATTCCTGGCTGTAACTCCGTAACTTTGAATATATAGTCTCTTAGGAACCATGAGCAGATTTAACCACAAATAGCTGAATGTGCCTAGATACATGAATTTATATATAGCTATCTCCCTAGATAATTAGATCAGGGAACCAGACTCATATGGCTAGATTAATTAAGATAAAACAGGGCATTTGTGATAATTAAGTTAGATATTTGGTCTCCTTTCCAGTACAGGGAGTCAACAAACATCATCAGTGCAACAGCCGATGACTAGCACTTCAGACCACATACGCCCCATGGATGCAGTCCCACCAAAGCCACTGTATGTGCATGATAACACAGAAGGCTCCTGCGGACAGCCTCATTTTATATGTTTGCTTTAAGAAGAAGACCTAGCGTCCAGAAGAGCTCCTACCCTGGAGAAGTCCTTGAGTCTGCTCAGAGGAGGGAAGGCTTCCAAAGATGGTAGGGTGAGACAGGCAAAAGATTCATGCCAGAAACGTGCAGCTTGGGAACAAAACTATAAAACTGCTGTGAGGAGTATTTAGCAGGTCCGCAGTTAGACCCCAGAGGTGTTGAAAAGGAAGTTTGGGACCAGAGAGGACTGTGGAAATTTGTTCCAATGAATAAAACCACTGCGTACTTGAAACCAGCATTAGTATTCAAAACTTGCAAGGGCTCATGGGCAGAGATCAGGCTGTGAATAAAACCTTCATCTATTATTCTGCTTCTCTAGTTGCTGTAAGTTTTCTCTATGTAAGGAGTTAATTAACCTAGATGACTAGTCGTAATTCTAATGAAAATAATGTTCTTTGAGTTTGTCTTCTTTGGGAGCAAAATGTACAGGAGATGACCTAAATCAATCCACTTCACTTTTCTGGCCCCCTACTTGGTGACCCTCCACAGTGACCAAAGGCTATTTTGCCTTCACTCTGTAGCCACAAAGTTGTACTTCAGAAAAAAGGCATACATATTTGCCATCGTGAACTAATTTGGCCTGAACATGGGATTCATCTTGGCGGCATTCGTAATGAATTTGCACAGCAATCATGTTGTTGTCTCTATTATTTATAGATGTTATGCTTTATTTGGGCACAATTAAAATCTCAAGCAATTAGAAGTGGGTCCAAAGAAGGGTTTCTATATGAAAGAAACTCAAGCCAGTATGACTGTGACAGCTACTGGCCTTTATGCAATATGCAGGCCAGCAAAGCCACAGCCTGACAGACAAGCTTTGTCTAACATAATAGCAAATGTTTCCCCTAAAAATACATTTTGGAAGGTTTTGCAGCTCACTACTAATGTAGTTTAATTATGATCTTGCACCAATTTGGTTAACGTCTTACCAGAATCAGACAAACCTAGTTCTTCTTGAAAAAAAGACTGACAGTGTAAGCTATCACATTCATGTGGGCCTTTTTGTTTTCATTGATTTTTTTCATTTATTCAAGAGCCAGTTTTGCTTAAAAACGACATGTAAAAAAGAAAAGAATCTATTCCCTTTCAGTCAGCAGAAGACATCATGTTAGTATTTCTTCAAGTGATAAGAAGTTGAAAGTGTTGAAATCTTTTGTTTGGCAGAGCTCCAAGGTTTCCATATTGTACAGGATTTGCATAAAACTTTAAGACCAAGTTCTCATGGTGATTATGATCTCTCTTTAGTGAATATCTAGATGTTCACAGCCATGCAAACTGTTGGGGTCTAGTAGTTTGAGAGTTTTTAAAGCTTTGCAATAAGTGGTTCTGTTCTCATATCTTAGTCTATCACACAGGAATGACAGCACACTCTTGAGTTTATGACATAGATCTTACTCTGTTCTGCATATCTGCTAATGCACACATCACATGTTATGGTGTGATTCACAAGGTGTTCTTTGAAACAGGCTGAGTTAGTTCACAGCAAAAAATACGGACTTCTGGAAAAGATAACCAAGGGAAAAGGCAACCTAGTCACTGGGATAATTTACTCGAAATACAGAAAAATGACCTACAGGAACATGGCAAGGAAGAATATAGAGCCAAAGCTAGCTGAAAAAAAATTTAAGTACTACCTTGAAGACATTGAAATTTTTTAAACTCTGAAACATTTACAGATATGCACAGAGATAATAAAGTATATCTCAACATGTTAGAATACAAAGTTTCTACTGAGAAGCACACTGAATGGCTTCAACTAGGAGAAAATCTGCCAAACAACTCAGGGGTTTAAACAGAAAGGAAATAAGAGCTGTTGAAACAAATATTCCTATTCTCAGACTGTAAATTTAATGTCAACATCTCACAGCAAACTCCTAGACAGACATTTTCCCTGAATCACAAATCTGACAGTGCAGAACTCCCTTCACTCCCTATGGTCTCTGTGTTTCAGACGGTGAGGCACTCAGATGTTCAGTCTCTTGCCTCACACAGACAATGGCTGTTGGCAGGGCATGCAAAGCCAGTCCACCTCCCTCAATTCAATCCTCTATATATCAACCCCAAGTTGGAACAGTGTCCTGGGTTCAGCAGTAGCAGTCATTTCTCCCTTTCTTAGTAGCTGGTGCAGTGCTGTGTTTTTGACTTTCAGCCTGGGAACAGCACTGATAACACCAATGTTTTTAGTT